>JBBUKS010000104.1:4862208-4875287 GCA_038050645.1 Hedychium gardnerianum | reverse complement strand
CTTGAATATAATGCCAAATATAATAAATCTCAATTGATTGAAATCAATTCGAGATTATTATCCATTATTGTCATTACTAAGACCCAGACCCTTTGAACCTTTCTCGATGGATAATTCACTAATATCTTCTTCTGGAAAATCTTAGAAAGAGCAATCGATTACAAGTAAGGGAAGAGTAACAATCCTATACTTTCCTATGTAATAATCGAAGTAAAAGCAATTCGTTACCCAACACGTGAAAATGAAGAATGAATTGAGCTCGTGTGTTGTTGGTGTTGTTCTTGCTGTAGTGGTTCGCTAGAACAGAAGTCTAATACTGTTGGATCACAGCACAACAACAATAGAATGTTAAAATGTAGAAGGAATTTCGTGAGTAAAGAATTTCTTTTAGGTTGTTGGTCTACGAAGCCTTTTATAAGGCATCTGAGGCGCCTCCAATCCTTGGAGGCACCTTCAATCGAGCTGATATGATCTGCTTCTGTCGCCTTTATCCACTTCCAGGCTCCTCTAATTAGCCTGAGGTGTCTCGAGTTGTGCCACACATCAACAGCTCTATGAAACTCATGCTCGTAGCTTATCCGTGCGTTGAGCCGCCTCCATCCACTTGAGGTGCCTCCAGTGCCTCTGCACTGAGGCTCCTCCTTCTACCCAAGGTGCCAGCTCCATCCACGCTGCCAGAGGCACCTCCAAACATACCTGAGGAGCCTCCAATCATCTAAGGCGCCTAGAGTTTTGTTGACCATAATTTGACTTTTGCCCTGCAAGAACTGTTAGTCTAATATGCACGCCTGCAACACAAGGTCAGTTAAGAAATGCATGAACATATATATTTATAACTTAAATCATGTCTAACCACGACCAGGATCTAGTCTCAGTCTCAACATATATATTAATGACCGACGCCTAACATCCCCACTGGGACTCGGTCTTACTGGATTCGCTCCTCCGGTTTGCTTACCTCACTTACCAATCACCGACTTCCTTTCTCAATGTCTGATCTTTCGACCCACTAGGTCTTCCTTCTAGATGTATCATCTAGACTTCAGCCAATCGTCTGGTCTTCCCTGATTCGACTGGACTTCCTGCTAGCTGTCTAGTCCTCTCTGACCCAACTGGACTTCTTGCTAATTGTCTGGTCCTCCCTGATCCGACTGAACTTTTGCCTGGTGTCTAGTCCTCTAGATCCGTTAAGTCAGTTAACCTGCACACTTAACTCAAGAGGTTAAACAACAAGAGTCCAACTTTAACCTATTGTCATACATCAAAATCTGAGTTAGACTATCAGTGCAAATTGCACCAACATATAGTTCTTAAGCTACTGTACTTTTGTTAGAAGGACCAAGGCCTATAGTCATATTTCTAGCAAACTTGCATTAATGTTGGGGAAAAGCCCCTTTAGTTGGATTTGACTATGTTATTTTAATAGTTTGATAATATGACTATATATATATGTTCTAGTCAAATACCGTGGATAGTCAAGTCACCGGTCAACGAACAAGCTGATGTGCATGCTCTCCGAAAATCGTTGTTGAAGAGGATAAAAGTCCTAAAAATCACTCTAAAAGAGGGTTAGAATGACACCAGAGATGGATCCTGGTAGGCCACTTTGACGCTCAAGTTAGGGTTTTTCTTGAAGGAGAAGAACTACGTAAGGACAAGTAGAATTTTCATGTGCGCTCCCATGATCTTTTAAAGAGCGATAAATGTGTCCATTTTCTAGGATTGGCGGATCCGTTTACCACGTGTTCCGAGATATGCGCTTCTGTTACCCACATGATTCGAGATGCGTGCTATCGTTCTCCACGTCTTCTGGGAGAAATGGTCCCATAAATGAAGTGGTTACGTCCCTTCCTTATCCACAAGCCCCCCCGCTTTTCAGCGGGCCACGTAGGGTGTGGGTCCAAGTCAAGGATGAATGAGGAGATGAGGTCGATGCTGAGTGACCCTATGGATAGACGAATTCGACGATTGAGGCTGAGTTGGAGATGAGGTCGACGACTGAGGCTGAGTTGGAGATGAGGTTGGCGACTGAGGCCAAATGGGAGATGGGGTTGACGACTGAGAGGCCGAGTCAAAGATGGGGTCGACGACTGAGGCTTAGTCAAAGATTAGGTAGATGACTGAGGCTGAGTTAGAAATGGGGTTGGCGATTTAGGCCGAGTCAGAGATGGGGTCGGCGACTGAGGCTTAGTCAAAGATTAGGTCGGTGACTGAGGTTGAGTTAGAAATGGGGTCGACGATTGAGAGACCAAATCAGAGATAGGGTCTATAACTAAGAGATCGAGTCAGAGACGGGGTCGACGACTGAGAGACCGAGTCAGAGATGGGGTCGACGACTGAGGCCGAGTTGGAGACAAGGTTGGCGATTGAGGTCGAGTCGGAGATGAGGTCAACGATTGAGGTTGAATCAGAGATGAGGTTGATGACTGAGGTTGAGTCAGAGGTTGGTGACTGAGGCTGAGTCAGAGAAAGGATCGATGACCGGGGCTGAGTCAGGGATGATATCAATGACTGAGATCGAGCCATAATAGTTGACTTGTACCCGGGCAATCTCTATTCTATGGCACGAGTGTACCGAGTAGGTTCGATCAGACCCAAGCCTTCTAGGCTAAGTCTGATTCCCTTTTAGTCACGTCTGTCTCTCCTTGACTTTGACTGATAGCTCAGCACAATTCTTGATCATATGGGATAGATGGGGGCTATAGACTTTCACCACATCACAATCCTTACTAACAAGTCTACTCGAAGGAGGAGTAGTCTGATTGACTAGACTGTGCTAAGTTGTCGTTTGCCTACCAAACTTGCTGTTCAGAGTGCCGGGTTGAGGTGTCGTTGTGTTGTTGGGACAACTGGCTGGGTCCTTGTCGTCAGGGAGATAAGGCGTCACATTTAATGAATGTGATATGCGAGATCGTGTATCATCCTTATGATTGGCGCGCCGTACCGATGCATTGATGGCCAACATGTGGTATTCACCTTGAGCTATGAGAGCACCTTTCCACATTAATTACGGTGCGATGATGTCACTATTGACGCGACCCTAGATTCGATAGTGGTGCCGCTTTACCGCTTATTTTGTCTTTGCATCTGACAATGGTGTTTGAACCGTCGTGGAGATCAAGACACCGCCTCATAGTTCGCCATTGCTACGCTTTATTGGGGGGAGATTATGCTGTGAGCACAACGGTTCAGCTGTGCGATCTGACAACTGCGACGAGATCTCGTCACTCTTTTCTAGCCACCCAACGGCTTAGAGGACCAATGCGACAACCCTATTGTGCAGCCACCAACGTGTTGGTGCATAATTCACTAGAATCAAACTTATGTTTTGATGTTATCAAAAGTTCAAGTTAAGTCATGTTGTGATATGATAGATTGATCAAGTATGTAGGATGATCAAACTTGGAAAGTCCTAGTAGGTCAGCTGGACCTAATATTAGGCAATGAAAATCTCAACAGATCATGAAAACCAGGCAGAAAGTCCAAATGTGTTAAGTGAATCTGACATATGGCAAGATGGATTCGATAGGTCAGAGAGGACTCGATATCGAATCAAGAGAAAGCCTTGATAGGCCCATCCGATGTTGAGCAGTTAAAGCCTAAATAAGTTTGGAGGACCTAATGTTTGACAGGTGAGTTAAGATAAGCTCCTAGAGGGAGTGGTTCTTCTGACAAGAAGAACAGTGAGGTCGTGTCCCAAACGGGACAAACCTTAGGCGTTGATCCGACTCAAGAAATTAACGAAAGTTTCTAAGTCGAGATCAAGATAGTCCTAACTGCCTTATTCATACATTACTATATGTTTCTAACTTTATTTTGCAGAATCATTATTTGTATACTTGCTGTGCTAACTTGATTTTGCAGCTTTTGAGTTGACCAAGTTTCAGTCGATCGAATTGATCAATTGACTGAGAATCGATTGACTGATCCAAAGTGATCAACACAATGAAGAGATTCGAGATTCAGAAAAGAAGAAAAAATTAATCAATCAACTGATCAAGGGGATCAGGTGACTGAATGGTGTATTTGGAAAGAAACGCTAGCTGTGATCGAAGCATCGCAGAGAAGGAAATACTAGAGATTAGTCGACTGATTAGGGTTCAGTCGACTAAAAGCCCTGGTTCGGCGAGATTGACCAGATCAGATCGTAGCACACAAGGAAAGAAGCGAGGATCAATCACCTAATAAAGTATTAATCGACTGATAGGGTTCAGTCGACTAATCAGTTTTCAATTGACTGATTGAAGGCTATATAAATAGCCTTGAGATTCGAGGCTCATTATCATTCTCACTGTGTTCCATCTCATCTCATCTCTTCTGCTACTACTCATGCAAGTTTCATCTACAACGACGCCGGGAGGATACTAACAACCTATGCTTCATCTCATATATTCATTGTTGGTATATTCGTTTGTACTTGCATTTACTTTCCAAGGTGATAGTAGATTCTTACTATCATCCTTCAACCTACGCTTCATCTCGTATATTCATTATTGGTATATTCGTTTGTACTTGCATTTACTTTCCAAGGTGATAGTAGATTGTTACTATCATCCTTCATTTTTGTAACGAGTTACTTTTCTTCGAAAGAGTTCGGAGAAAAGAACTATAGTGATTGTCCATCGGAAGCGGTTAAGGATTGCGAACCTTGGAGTAGTAGTCGTTGGACTACGAACTAAGTAAAACCAATCGTGTCCTTGTTCTTATTTCTATTCCGCTACTATTATACTTTGATTTAGTTTTACGAGAAGAAAAGAAAAGGTTTTAAACGAGATTCACCCTCTTTCTCTCAACTCTTTCTATCCTACACAACGTATATTAAGTCATCGAAAAGCAACGCCGCTTTCATTCGCTTTTGCATACTCCAGCATCTTCGTCTTCTTTCAGCTTCTAGCAACACATAAAGTTCACCATTATTTCTTCTTCTATTTCCGACCCTTTCACTCTTTCTTTGTTCTTCCTTCTGAACCCATGGCCGCCGAAGAACCATCTGACCTCTGGTATGAGATCCAATGGTCTATATATACGAGATATCAAGAACCGTATCTCCAGCTACAATTCGACATCCCTTCTAATCACAAGATCATAATTCCAGCACCGAAGCATCAGCCACATCCCTTCTAATCACCAGGTTAAATCGCTTGTTCCACGGCCAGCTAGCCGGTGGCCTTAGGTTTCCCATCCTTTCTTTCCTCCAAGACTTTGCCACCTATTTCTAGACTTCATTGTCCCAATTTTCCCCTAATTCCTATCGCTTGTTCTATGGTGCAGTCATTATTCTTCGATTGTACCAAGTTCCACTTGATCCCATTATCTTCCATTATCTCTTTTATCCCAAGTGAGGAGAGTCCGGGGTCATTTACTTCACGGCTAGGATGGGGTGTAACTTCCTCGGTGAGTACCCGACCTTGCACAAGGGGTGGAAAGGTCGCTTTATCTTTGTCAAGCCACCCTTGCCCTCCACCTAGTCTACTGCTTGACTAGCTAATCTTTCGACTCAGCTGCCGCTAGGACAATACAAACTGAAGTGGATGTACTTGGGGGTGACCAAGATCTTGAAGGACATGAAGTTTGATGTCAATATGCTATTGGAGAATGAAGCATTAGTCTACTAAGTCAAGCTAAGCCTGAATGCAATCGCCCTGGAAGACCATCTGCGGAAGGAGCTATTTTTGTTAGAATCCCTTATCTCTGACTAACTCTTCTTCTCCTTGTAGATCAAGTCATGCTAAACACATAAGTCAACAAGACCCTGAAATAGGATCTGACCTCGGTAGAAGGTCTGTGGCCTCAGAGGATGTGGCTGAGGGATCATTAGAAATGTAGCCCCCTCTGACCCCAACCTCGGGATTGACCATCTTTAGAGACTCCCCCAACTCGATGATGGGGGGGGGGGCTGCATCTCGATGACAACAGGGGGCAACACTACAAAGGCAGGGTCCTCGGACTCGGTCACAATCACAGAAGGCTCGATACAGGCGCAATAAGGCTTGTGAGTGACGTACGGTTGTGAGTGATGTTAAGGAGGCTTGTGATGTGTTGAATGTGTGCCTTTGTTGCATTTCTGAGTGATGTACGGGTGAGGTAGTGATTAGGGCAACGACCCTTTCGAAAGAGCTTGAGTAAGGAATAGTTGAGGGCTCATCCAAGTAGCCTAATTGCCTTCCCTTGATATGTTTTCACCAAGGGGTGCTGAGCAGTGAGTGACCCAACTCAGGGTCGCTGATAAAGAAACACCAACCTTGTCATAAGGCTAAGTCCTTGACTCGGGGTTAGGAATCTGTGCCTATCATAAGGCTAAGTCACTAGCTTAGGGTTAGGAGTCCATGTCTGTCGTAAGGATAAGTTGTTAGCTCGAGGCTAGGAGTTCGTGTCTATCATAAGGCTACGTCGTTAGCTCGGGGCAAGGAGATCCGTGTTTGTCATAAGGCTATGTTGCTAGCTTGGGGCTAGGAGTTCGTGTTTGTCATGAGGCTAAGTTGCTAGCTCGGGGCTAGGAGTTCCATGCATGTCATAAGGCTAAGTTGCTAGATTGGGGCTAGGAGTTCCGAGCCTGTCGCAAGGCTAAGTCGCTAGCTCGAGGATAAAAATTCATGCATGTCATAAGGCTAAGTGGCTAGCTCGAGGCTAGGAGTCTGTGCTTGTTGTAAGGCAAAGCCACTAACTCGAGGCTAGGAGTTCATGCTTGTCATAAGGCTAAGTCGCTAGCTCGGGGCTAGGAGTTCCATGTCTGTCGTAAGGATGAGTCACTAGATTTTGGCTAGGAGTTCTGTATCTGTCATAAGACTGAGTCATTAGCTCGGGGCTAGGAGTTCCGTGTTTGTCATAAGGTTTAGTTGCTAGCTCAGGGCTAGAAGTCTATGCCTATCGTAAGGCTAGGTCGCTAACTTAGGGCTAGGAGTATGTGTCTGTTGTAAGGCTAACCCGCTAGCTCGGAGCTAGGAGTTTGTGCCTGTCGTAAGGCTAAGTCACTAGCTCGGAGCTAGGAGTTTCATGTCTATCGTAAGGCTAAGTCGCTAGCTCGAGGTTAGGGGTACATGCCTGTCATAAGGCTAAGTCGGTAGCCCAGGGCTAGGAGTTTTGTGACTGTCGTAAGGCTGAGTCGGTAGCTCGAGGCTAGTAAAGGGTTCAAGTTAGGAAACCTTCATTCATGCCTTGGTATGAGAAGTAGGATATTGGGCTAATGGTTTAGCCTAACTTAAACATATTATCAAACATCAAAAAAGGAAAGATTGATGGTGCAATCAACCGCTGGTAAAGGTTGACTAAGTTAACCAAGCTAAAGTTGACTCGAATTGGGATTTCAATGTTTGTTCAATATGTTTGACCAAGTTGACCAATCTCCCTCATTGGAAGCAGGCGCCTTTCCTTTGCGGTCATGAAGAGGTGTCTCTCCCGCTCATGACTCATGTGAATCTTCATTCGGGAGGGCTATCCCCTTGTTGATTGGGACTATAGTTGGCGCGGCCCCCATGAACTACAACAACACCCTCCCCTGGAAAGAGGGCACTCCTGCCAAGGGATAAGAGGTGCCCGCTGGTGGCGGTTGTAAGAGTGGGTGTCATTTTAGCATTTCCCGCACCGCCTTAGATACCAATCGATTGATTTCTTCTTGTGTCATGGCTATTGCTTCACCGTGGATTTTCTCTCTGATGGAGTTGTGGCTGTGAGTAGTTCTTTCAGTGTTAACGATCACAACATCTTGGCTCAGATTTTTTGCAGACGCCGCCAATTTATTCCATCCAAATACCATGGACAGTCAAGTCACCAGTTAACGAATGAGCTGATGTGCACACTCTCTAGCAATTGTTGTTGAAGAGGGTAAAAAGACCTGAAAAACACTCCAAAAGAGGGTTAGAATGACACCAGGGATGGATATCGATAGGCCACTCTGACGTTGAAGTTAGGATTTTTCTTGAGGGAGAAGAACTGCGTAAGGACAAGTAGACATGTCTTGTGCATGTACCTGCGCCTGTGGGAGCGGTCGATCTTTTAAAGAAGTGTAAATATGTCCATTTTTCGGGATGGGCGCATCCATTTATTACGTGTTCCGAGATGTGCACTTCTGTTACTTACTTGATCCAGGATGTGCACTGTCATTCTCCACGTCTTCTTGGAGAAACGGTCTCATAAATGAAGAGGTTATGTCCCTTCCTTATCCACATGCCCCCACGTTTTCAGCGAGCCACGTAGAGTGTGGATCCGAGCTGGGAACGAATGAGGAGATGAGGTTGATGCTGAGTGGCAAAAAAGGATAGATGAAGTCAGTGACTGAGGTTGAGTTGGAGATGAGGTCAGTGATTGAGGCCGAGTCGGAGACTAGGTCAATGAATGAGGCCAAGTCGGAGATGGGGTCAACGATTGAGAGGCCGAGTCTGAGATGGGGTCAGCGATTGAGGTTGAGTCAGAGATGGGGTCGGCGATTGAGGTTGAGTCAGAGATGGGGTCAGCGATTGAGGTTGAGTCAGAGACGGGGTCGGCGATTGAGGCCGAGTCATATTTCTAGTAAACTTGCATTAATGTTGGGAAAAACCCCTTTAGTTAGATTTGACTATGTTATTTTAATGGTTTGACAATATGACTATATATATAGTATACCATGGATAGTCAAGTCACCGGTCAACAAAAAAGCTGATGTGCATGCTCTTTGGAAATCATTGCTGAAGAGGATAAAAGTCCTAAAAATCACTCCAAAAGAGGGTTAGAATGACATTGGAGATGGATCTTGATGGGCCACTCCGACGCTCAAGTTAGGGTTTTTCTTGACGGAGAAGAACTGCGTCAGGACAAGTAGAATTTTCATATGTGCTCCCTCAATCTTTTAAAGAGTGGTAAATGTGTCCATTTTCTGGGATGGGCGCATCCGTTTATCATGTGTTTCGACATGTGCACTTCTATTACCCACATGATTTAGGATGCACGCTGTTGTTCTCCAAGTCTTCTGGGAGAAGCTGTCCCATAAATGAAGTGGTTACGTCCCTTCCTTATCCACATGACCCCGCATTTTCAATAGGCCATGTAAGGTGTGGATCCAAGTTGAGGATGAATGAGGAGATGACTTCGATGTTGAGTGGTCCTAAGGATAGACGAATTCGACGATTGAGGCTGAGTTGGAGACGATGTCGTCGGCTGAGGCTGAGTTGGAGATGAGGTCGTCGGCTGAGGTCGAGTTGGAGACGAGGTCAGTGACTGAGGTCGAATGGGATATGAGGTCGGCGATTGAGGATGAATGGCAGATGAGGTTGACGACTAAGAGGCTGAGTCAGAGATGGGGTCAGCGATTGAGGTTTAGTCAAAGATGAGGTTGGCGATTGAGGCTGAGTCAGAAATAGGGTTGGCGACTGAGACCGATTCAGAGACGGGATCAACGATTGAGGTCGAGTCAGAGACGGGGTCGATGACTGAGGTTGAGTCAGAGATGGAGTCGGCGACTAAGAGACCAAGTTGGAGACGAGGTCGACAACTAAGAGTTCGAGTCTGAGACGAGGTTAACGACTGAGAGACCAAGTCAGAGACAGGGTCGGTGACTGAGGCTGAGTTAGAGACAGGGTCAGTGATTGAGGCCGAGTCGGAGACGAGGTCAGCGATTGAGGTCGAGTCAGAGTCGGGGTCGATGACTGAGGCTGAGCTGGAGACGGGGTCAGTGACTCAGGCCGAGTTAGAGAGGGATCGACGACCGAGACTGAGTAAGGGATGATATCAACGACTGAGATCGAGTCATAATAGTTGACTTGTACCCGGGCAAACTCTATTCCGTGGGATGAGTGTACCAAGTAGGTTCAATCAGACCCAAGTCCCTTCTAGGCTGAGTCTTATTCCCTTTCAGTCACGTCTGACTCGCCTTGACTTTGATTCACAGCTCAACACTATTCTTGACCACATGGGACATATGGGGGCTACAGACTTCTGCCACATCACAAGCCTTCCTAACAAGTCTACTCGAAGGAGGCATAGTTCGACTGACTAGACTATGCTAAGTTATTGTTTGCCTACCAAACTTGCTGTTCAGAGTGCCGGGTTGAGGTGTCGGTGTGTTGTTGGGACAGTCGGCCGAGTCCTTGTCGTCGGGGAGATAAGGTGTCACATTTAATGAATGCGATATGCGAGATCGTGTATCACCCTTATGATTGGTGCATCGTACTGGTGCATTGATGGCCAACATGCAATATTCACCTTGAGCTGTGAAAGCACCTTGCCACATTAATTGCAAAGGCGTGCAACAATGTCGCTATTGATGCGACCCTAGATTCGACGGTGATTCCGTTGTTGGGGTTTTGGGTGCATGCATGTTAGATATTTTCAAAAAACAAATAGCGGAAGCATAATAATTTTCTAAATTATTTCAACACACATCACACACAACCACAGGAATACACATGCGCAAGACATAACCGTAGAACAAATTTCGTTAGGGGATATACCTATTGGATGACGTGTAATGAAAACGACATCAACTAGCAAACCTCACAAGGTTTGTCTCTATTCGTATCCACGTCGAGATACCTTCAAGACGGCTTCTCTAAGCCACAAGTTTCATCTCCACTTTGGTACTATCCAAAGAAAGAAGATGACGCGATTCGAGAGAGAAACACGGCTTGACTTGTGCCTGGTGGCAAACTCGACGACACAAGCTCAAGAGGGGCAGCAGCCGACTATGAATGTTGTCCAACCGGATGTGGCTGCTGTCCGCCCGGCTATGGCTGTTGTCCGGCCGGCTGTGGCTACTGTTTGGCTAGCTAGAGACCGCTGGCTAGCGATGGTCAGGGCTGGACAGCCGATGGCTGGGCTCCCTTAGTTGGCGGAGGCACAAGGAGGACTTTCCTCCTTGTGGTAGACAACGATGACAAGGAGAGGGAGAGAAGAAGAGGAGGAAAAATAAACCTAAACAACTCTTGAATTATCTTATTTTTATCCCATCTATATCTATATATAGATTTCAATTCGGGTTTAAGGAGCAAGCCCAAAACCATATGCATTAAGTCAACCCAATCCATTAAGCATTAGACTTGTTTCAAAACCAAACTATCTTGGTTTAAAACCAAACTAATTTGGTTCAGGATTAAACCAAAGAGAGTCTAACTTGTCTACAAGAGATGTGGCCCATTAGCTCTTTCGACCCAACAAATATTTTTCATATTTACCCTTTCATTTAGTCCAACCAAACTTAATCTCTCTTAATCAGAGAATCTTATTCTCTAACTTGTTTTATGTCTTTTGAATATACTCATAGTCTGTGTGATCCAATATGTTCCCGATTATGTTGGTTATTCATAATTAACCATTAATTATGAATAGACTATGCGTGACACCTAATAGTATATCATGACCTCCAATTAACTAAAAAATCATAGTTAATCTAAGAATAATTCTGAATCCTTCAGCAGCTACAGTTATTCGTGCATCTGTTTCTTTCACTTATCTTATATTCACTTGATTTAGGACATGGTCTATGTGTTAATCTCCACTAGGCTGACTACGTCACACCTAGCCCAAGTAGTAGTTCTTTGTCATGTGGATTCAAATTACTCAAACACATATCCAAGAAGACAATTCTCTTGACACGTTTTGCTTTGGCTAAAGACTTATGAGTAATAATCCTGATAAGAGGCCATAGGGTATACGTCTCCTTATAAAAGGAGTGATGAATTCTCTATGGGCTATTCAAACACCTTTGGACATCTTGACTTATACCCAATCATCTCAGATCTACACCTCCAAGGAGATGCTTGCTTAAGATGTCAAAGCATAAGTCTTCATGACCAAGATGACTTGAATACCTCAAGTCGGAAGAAACTTGCACTTAAATTGCAATGAGATTTTCATTGACATATCTATATATGTACAGACTCATATGAAGTCTCATGGCAGGTCACTCCAATGAACTAGTTACCTTTAACTAGCATCCACGTTTAACTCTCAACATCTCAATGTCTCCAGCCAGTGAGGAGCGACTGCTTAGTTAAATCAAGGAGTATAACACGTGTCAGTCTCACATAATCAATAATGTTTGAACCCATCAATTCATCGACTAGGGAATGTTTCAATACATTCATAATTACACATGTAAAAATGCTCACTAGTTGTGATCCAATCACAAGTTTCCTCATGTTATGAATCATATTACGAGCATTCAGTAATTGAGTTTAAGATCCAAGCATACACAAAGAATATGTATTCAAATAGTGAATCATTTATTTATCTAATAAATAATACATATCATAAGACGATTGCCTTAGGATATCTCTCAAATATAACAGTCACTCCATTAGCCCATCTAAACTTAACCACCTTGTGTCATTGATCTACTAAGAGCTTCTTACCTAGTCTCACTAAGACTTTCACTTGCCTAGTTTAAGATAGAAAAAATTGAAGAAAAATATTGGAAAAAAATAAAATAGATAAATTTTAAGGTAATTTTGTAAAAGATAGGAAAATTTTAAAGAAATTTTGAAAAAGATTTTAAAAAATTCTGAAAAAAAAAATTGACAATTTTTTTAAAAAAAAGTGTTTAAAAGGAATTTTGAAAAAAAAATATAGAAATAATTTTGAAAAATAAAATAAATTAAATTAAATATTCTTGAAAAAAAATTCTTAAATTAATAAAAACATTTTTGGAAGAATAATTTCAACTTTCTATCCTTTTAGAACTCTTTTTTAAGCATAATGAACAATGAATATTAAGGACTTTAAAGTTTGCAATAAAATATTAATTTAAGTAATTTAATAAGCAATAAAAATCTTAGAGTCCAAACATGCATATTTAAATTAATAAACTGAGTGTGCATAACAAGCAAACATCAAATTGCCGCAAATCAAATATCAATCCTACATCCATAAGTCAAGTCAAGCAAACATATACCTACTAAGTAAGTTTAGCTTTTGACTAAGTCATGATAGCAAAATGTGTTGGATCATTAGAGACGAGAGAGAGGGGGGGAGTGAATCTCGTTCGAAAATCTTTTCTTTCTCATTCGTAATTCAAAGTAGCAGCGGAAATTAAACTTAAAAACTAACAATTCTTTTTACTTGGTTCGGAGCCCAGCCGACTCCTACTCCAAGAACCCACGACCCTTTGGATC
>JBBUKS010000104.1:4809600-4846685 GCA_038050645.1 Hedychium gardnerianum | reverse complement strand
ACCAGTTTGTTTTAAGTAATTTCTATTATTACTGGTTCTTGGATCAGGTTAGTATTTCTCCTATTCGAGACTGTATATCTTTGTTTCCATACCTATATTAGACATTCATTATTCTTCTTATACCGGCTGAGTATTCTTTTGTACTCACCACCCCTGCTTCTATTGTTGTTTTCCTTATTAGCATGTTATTGATTGGGTCGCTTGGAGGATATCTGCCCGCGCCATCCCACCCACATTGAACATCTGGATTTACTTTTGTTTTGTGATGGTTCATTTTTAGCTTCCGTATTTAATTAATTCATTGGTATTGTATTAATGGATTTGATATTTTGGATATTTTTTATATTGTGTGTGTAAGTTGTGTTGACTTACACTATTGTTGATGGTTTTTAAGCCGGGTAGACTAGTGTTCGTATATCATCTCTCCAGTTGAGAGAATTTGTTATTTCCTTATCTTGTTTAGTATAGTGTGATTATTTTGTGTGGTTATGCAATACCCGTGTGGGGTATGTTGAGTTGATATTATATTGTATATATGCTTCCAGGATATTGTCCGCCGTACAGGGGAGGTGCTGTCCGATTTTCGTCGGATAAATATCCTCCCGGGGTGTGACAAAAGTATTATTTGTTGAAAGTTTGAGTTTTAATTTGCTTAGCATAAGTCAACTTGATAATACTGGATATAGAGTAGAATTCTTATCTGATGAATGTATTCTTAAATCTACTAAATAACCAAAATTGACCTTATTAGGAACTAGGAAAAATAATATATATACCATTAGATTACCCTCTTCCTCACATGCATGTTTTGTTTCAAAACAAGAGGAAATTAGGCTATGACATAGGAGACTAGCTCATACTAATGCTAGACATTTGTTGAAAATAAGTAGAAGTGGTTTACTAAGAGGTCTACCAACAATATCCAAATTAGATGACCTAAATTGTGATGCATGTAAAAAGGGAAAACAAACTAGATCAATTCATAAGTTAACAAATTCAAATAAAACAACTCATATTCTCGAAAGAATTCATATGGATTTATTTGAGAGTAACAAAGTTAAATTACTAAATGGAAGTCAATACTGTATAGTAATTATTGATGAATTCTCAAAATTTACTTGAACCTATTTCTTGAAACATAAAGATGAAACATTAAAAAAATTAACTCATTCATTAAACAAATAGAACATAAAATGAATACTAAAAATTAAGAAAATTAGAAGTAATCATGGAGGAGAATTTGACAAACATTTTTTTTCAAAATGTTGTCTAGATAATGGTTATAAATATGAATTTTCATGTCCTAGAATTCTACAACAAAATGACTTAGTTGAAAGAAAAAATTGAACCCTAATAGAAGCAGCTAGGATAATGTTAAATGAGTTTAATTTACCTAGTTATTTCTGGGCATAAGCAATTAACATAGCTTGTTATATTCAAAATCGAATTCATATTAATAAAACCCAACAAAAAATATCCTATGGACTATTTTTTTAATAAAATACCCTCAATTAAATACTTTAAAATCTTTGGATGTAAAACTTATATTTTAAACACAAAAGATAATCTACCAAAATTTACAAGTAAAATTGATGAAGGAATCTTTGTTGAATATGCAACAAATAGTAGAGGATACAAAATCTATAACAAGAAAACCCTGAAGAAATCTCAAATGCAGCCTTTAATGAAGAAGACTCAACCAAAACCAACCAATCCATTCAGTTAGAATTTGATAACAATATCTCTAGAGAAATTATATATGAGTTAGATAAAGATCAACCTCGAAATAAAGATCAAACTATAAGGACACTTAGGACATTAATCAACTAGTTGAACAAATTATAGGAGACCTAAACTTAGGAGTCCGAACTAGGTCTACTTTCCAAAATTCAAGTCACATAACCCTAATATCCAAAATAGAACTCAAGAACATAGATGATGCTCTACTTTACCCAGATTGGATCATAGCTATGCAAGAAAAGTTAGCCCAATTTGATAGAAATCAAGTGTGAAACTTAACACCTAAACCAAGCAATAAAATTGTCGTAGGAACATGATGGGTGTTTAGGAACAAACTAAATGAGAAAGGTGGAATCATTAGGAACAAAACCCGTCTTATAGCTCAATGGTTTAGTAAAGTAGAAGGATTAAACTATGACGCAACGTATGTCCCAATAGCAAGACTTGAATCAATCAAGATGTTATTAGCCTTCGTCACTCACAAAGGTTTTACATTATTTTAAATGGATGTAAAATCAGTGTTCTTAAATGGAGTTATCAAGGAAGAGGTTTATGTCACTCAACCACCCAAATTTGAAAATCTAGATAACCCTAGTCATTTACCATGACTTAAAAGAGCACTTTATGGATTAAAACAAGCCCCTAGAGCAGGTATGAAAGACTATTTATTTACTTAATTTCTAAGGGATTTAGGCAAGGGAAAGTTGATCCAACTCTATTCATCAAAACTTATGTTAAAGATATTTTTATTTCTCAAGTATATGTAGAAGATATTATTTTTGGGTCAACAAGATCACTATGGCAAGTAAATTTTAGATGAACCTAGTAGGTGAACTCAACTACTTTCTAGGGCTATAAGTTAAACAAACTAGAGAATACATTTATGTTTATCAAACTAAGTATGGTAAAGATCTAGTTAAAAGATTCAGAATGGAAAACTCTAAAGACCTAGCAACTCCAATGTCCTTAAATGAAAAATTAGATAATGACCCAAGTGGAAAAAGTGTAGATGCCAAGTACTATAGAAGTGCGATAGGTGAGCTCTTGTACCTAACTGCTAGTTGACCTGATATTCTTTTTTCAATGGGTATGTGTGCAAGATTTCAATTGTGTGCTAAAGAGTCACATCTAGCAACAGTTAAAAGAATTTTAAGGTACATAAAGGAACTCAAAATGTAGGACTATGGTATCCAAGAATGAGCAATTTTGACTTAGTAGGTTTTATTGATTCAGACTATGCAGGATGCAAGTTAGATAGAAAAAGCACTAGTGGAAGTTGTCAATTTATAGGGAAGTCTCTAATCAGTTGGAGTAGTAATAAATAACATTGTGTATCCCTATCCACTATCGAAGTCGAGTATATTGATATGGGTGGATGTGTAGCTCAATTATTATGGATGATGAACACACTTAAAGATTATAGACTTGACTATAAAAAAGTCCAAGTTCTAATAGATAACATCAATTCTATTAATCTAACTAAAAATCTGGTACGTCATTCTAGAACCAAACATATAAAAGTCAAACATCACTTTATCAGAAAACACATATCAAATGATGATATTAAACTCAAATATGTTAAATCCAAACCTAACATAACAGACATATTCACAAAACCCCTAATAGAAGTCAAATTTAGCACACTCAGAAGGAGACTTAACCTGTGCAAGATAGACTATCCTCTGATTTGGGTTTACATTATATAAACTTGTCCTTAACTACTATCTTGACTTGTCTTATTTAACTTTTTGCTATTTTAGCTTGGTTTGATTCTATATTTGACTTTATCTTGACTTATTATCTGTCTTAATTCTTACATGTTATATGTGACTTAATCATATTCCACTTATCTTATTTAAGTAATATTATTTCTATCCCTTTTCTAGTTTAATCCATTTTTGATATAAGAAAAATGGAGAGAGAAATTAAATTCATAGGGAGTTGTGATTGGGGGGGGGGGGGTTAAAATTTAAATTTAGATATTCATGTATGATTGCACCTAATCTTATCTTTTATTTCATACATTGAATATAAATCTCAAATCATTTCTTAATTTTTTTTACTAACTTTAACTTAATTTTCATACTATCAAAAAGGGGAGATTGTTAGTGCTTGGAGCATAACATTTAACCCAAGGTTTTGATGTATGATTAATGTTAAAGTTAGGTTTGTTAAGACCTAACGGATCGTTGTCAAATATGTAGGTGCAGATTTCTTCACAAGAGAAAAATTCCAAGTGAGTAAAGCTAGGCATTGGAAAAGTCCTAGCGAGTGAAGCAAGGTGATGAAGTCCTGGTTGGGAATCAGGCCGGAGCTAAGTCTTGGTTGGGAACTAAGCAGACAAGTCCAAGTATGTGGAATCAGCTGAGAGTTGATTGCCTGACATACAAGTCCAAGTATATGAAAATAGTTGGGAGCTGATTGCTTGGCAGACAAGTCCAAGTGTGTGGAATCAGCTGAGAGCTGATTGCTTGATAGACAAGTCCAAGAGTGTGGAATCAACTGGGAGTCGATTATTTGACAAACAAGTCCAAGTGGAAGTAGCTGGGAGTTCTGGCTTGGCAACCCAAATAAGATGGGTCAAAATTTAGTCAAGTAAGTGCGAGTAACTTTATATTCAATATCCTACTCATTACATCTAATAACTGTAAGGAATCAAAGTTTGACGGTTTCAAACGACCGGAAGGAGTCTGGGGTGACTGGCTAGTGATAACCCTCGGTAGGTGAAGTCGGAGGGTCTAGGCAACCATAGCTGGGTCAGGGCGACTGGAGTGTACGAGCGACCATAGAAGCTTTCAAGCGATAGGGAGATGATGTTATCAGCAACCCGAGCGAGTCGGGTCAAGGTCAGATTTGACCCCTCTACAATTGATTGTAGGGCTTATAGTCGACTGAGTAGCTCAGTTAACGCTATCTACCAGATAGACATTGCAGTCATGTCAGCATGATTCAGACAACCAGGGAGTCTCCAGTCGATCGAGATGTGCCACGTCAATAACAGAGAGAGGCTATATAAGGGCCTCTAGGCAGAGCTCAGAAATCATTCTTTTGAGCTCTTTCTCTATGCTTGTGCTCTAGTGCTCTCGTGATCTTTGTGCTGCAACCCACGCTTTAGTGATCTCGTGATCTCTATGTTGCGACTTTGACATGCTGCAACCTGCGCTTCATTTCTGATTGGCAACATCTAGATTAAATTTCGTATTCATTGTATTGCCTTATTTTTAATATTATGCTTAATTTTTAGATTCTTTTTCTATAAGATTTCTTCATCTAGGAGAAATTTAGAAATAAGAACCACATTTTTATTATTGCTGTGTGTGCCTAATTTCTGCATTTAACTATGTTTAATTTTTATTTCTGATTTAACTGATAAACTGTTGGATTAATATTTATTTTCGTTGTGCTATTAATCTGTTTATTTGTTATTTCTTAAATTATTAGTTCATAAAATTTATAGCACTATTCACTCCTTCTAGCATCAAGTTCAATCCTACATAATCTTATTATACTCAACACCTCTAACTTAAAATCTAACACAATCACCAATACTTATGGGTCGTGTTTGTGATTTCTTAATCAAAGACCCCTTACTTTGATCTAATCACACACTGTTTAATATTTTGAAAAACATAATTTTAATCATCTAGTATATAACCAATTGGAATTATGATATCATTAGGGTACTCACATTTTTAATAAATGTTTACTTTTGCATATCATAAAAATAAAATAATTTATATCAATATAAATTATCTAAAATATTCAAAATTCAAATGTCTGTTTTTTTTATTAATTTAGAAAAATATTATAATAGTTCACATTTTAAGGACTACATCTAACAACTTTTGTATTTATCAAAAGTCACACTTATTTCCTAAAATACTCTTCTTTTTAAAAGAAAATAAAATATAAAAAAACCCTTTGATATTGGTGCAGATCGATTCAATGAGTGACTAGTTGTGGCTAGGTCGGTCTCGACTGTCGGTCACAGTTAGATTATACTTTGGCCTCTGGCTGCGAAATCACAATCAGGTTAATCATGACCTTTAGTTGGGAAATCATGGTCAGATTGGTTGCGACCTTTGGTTGTGAAATCGTGACTAGGTTGGTCGTGACTTTTAGTCGTGAAATTATGACTAGGCCGATCGTGGCCTCTTGATTGTGAAATTGTGGCCAAGTCCGTCACAACGTCCTATTTTGTGGCTAGGCGGCTGCAAATGCTCTCCTGGACGCAACCACATCACAATTGCACTTCTAGCCATGACCAAGAAATTATTGCTCAACCAGAAGCCTTGATTTCGTGGTCTAATTGTGATTTCATGGTTAGAGGCTAAGACTGGCCTGACCACGACCAACGGTTGAGACTGACTTAGCCACTCTGTCAACTGCGGTAGTCGTTGCTACTGTAGTTGTGTCGGTTGGTATCAAGGTGGTTTTTATTATTTTATTTTTTAAAAGAGAAGGATATTTGGATAAATATGTGTGCTCTTCGATAAATATAAAAGTTGAGCTTGCTTTTAAGGTATTATTGAAGTTGAGTGCACCCTTAGTAAATTATAGTTAGAACAACATGTGCCAAGTATATTATATGACTAACATGGCATAAAAAGAACATCTACCTCATAGTGACATGGAACATGTGCATCGTGAGCATGGCATGGCGAGAGTCAAAGTTAGAAATCACACAAGACATCATGAAGATAAACATGAGAAGAAAGTATCAAAAGCATACATGTCATAGTGAAAAAAATATGATATATCAAATTATGACAAGAGTCAAAAGCATAGAATTGTTGGTATTTTTGTGTGAATCGTAAAATATATTTTTGAAAAACATATAGTAGAAGTGATTTTTTTTCTAAATTATTATAACACACATCACAATAACCACAACCACAAGAACACACATATAACTGTAGATAAAAAATTCATTTAGGAATTATACCCGTCGGATGATGTTTAACGGAAATGGAATCAACTAGCAAGCCTTACAAGACTTGCCTTTATTCACATCCATGCCGAGATATCTTTAAGATGACTTCGCAAAGCCACAAGTCGTGTCTTTTCTATGGTACTAACCAAAGGGAGGAGACGATGCGATTTGAGAGAAAAACCCATGGCTCGATTTGGTGCCCGATGACAATTGCAATCCAACGACACTAAAAGGAGGGAGCAGCAGCCCCTTGGCTGCTGTCCGACGGCTGGAGGTCCTGCTGCCGGTGGTTGTGGCCCACGGCAGATCGCCGGAAGAGCCGGGAGGAGCCGGTGGTAGGGCTAGGCGGCATCGGCACAAAAAGGGGGCAACCCCTTTTAGTCGACGACGACAGCAAGAGAGGGAGAGGAAATATAAACCTAAAATTTTCTTACAAATTTTCTCCTATGGAGGGCTTTTTATACATCTCCATCCGAGTTTGAAAAGCAAGTCTAAATCCATATCCAATAAGCCAACCCAATCTATTAGCAATAAATAAGCTTGGTTCATAACTAAACCAAAGTGGATCCAACTCGCCAACAAGATGCGTGACCCATTAATGCTTCCGGTCCAATAAATACTTTTCATATTTTCCCTTTCTCTAGTCCTACCAGACTCAATCTCTCTCAATCTGAGAATCCTATTCTCAAACTTATTTTATGTCTTTCGGATATACTCATAGTGCGTGTGACCCAATAGGTTCCTGGTTATGTTGGTCATTCATAATTAATCATTAATTATTAATAGATTATGAGTGACACTTCCTAAAACAAATTCTAAACCCTTTAGTAGCTACAGTTATCAGTGTCTCTATTTCTTTCACTTATCTTATACTCACTTGGTTTAAGACATGATCTATGTGCCAGTTTCTACTAGGCTGACTATGTCACACCTAGCCTAAGTAATAGTTCCTTGTCCTATGGATTCAAATTACTCAAACACTTGTCTAAGAAAATCATCCTCTTGACATGTTTTGTTTTGACCAAAAACTTACAAGTAATAATCCTGATAAGAGGCCTTAGGGTATACGTCTCCTTATAAAAGGAGTGGTAAATCCTCTGTGGTCTATTCAAATACCTTCGGACATATTGACTTATATCCAATTATCCCGTAACTACATCTTCTAGAGAATGTATAACAAAGATATTAAAGTATAAGTTTTCATGACTAAGATGACTTGAATACCTCAAGTCTAAGAAAACTTGTACTCGAGTTACAATGAGATTTTCATTGACATGTATACAACATATATAAAGTCTCATGGCATGTCACATCCAATGAATTAGTTACCCTTAATTAGCATCCATATGTTAACTCTCAACATCCCAATATTTTTAGCCAATGAGGATCGACTGCTTGGATAAACTAAGGAGTATAACATATGCTAGTCTTACAGAATCGACGATGTCCAGTCTCATCAATTCATCGACTAGGAAAGATTTCAATACATACATAATTACACATGATGAGATAACCACTAACTATGATCCAATCATAATTTTTCTCATGCTATGCATTGTATTGAGGGCTTCATTAATTGAGTTTAAGATCAAATTACATACATATTGAATACACACCCAAATAGTAAATTTTATTTATCAAATAAATAAGACAATGTTTAAGGTGATTGCCTTAGGACATCTCTCAAATATAATATACTCCCACTTGGCCTAATGCTAATCGCCTTGGTATCTAATACCACAAGCTTCTACATGTCTCTCAAACTTATTTTGTGATCGAGGCTTTGTCAAAGGATTTGCAAGACTCCTTTCGGTGGAAATTTTCTCAATTTATATTTTTTTCCTACTTATGATCTCCCTGATCAAGTGAAAGCGGCGAAATACATGTTTAGATCATTGATGAGAACTGGGTTTCTTAGCCTGTGTAATGGCTCCATTATTGTCACAATAAATCAGTAATGCTTCAACAATGCTCAGAGCCTCTCCAAGTTCAGTGATGAATTTCTTGATCTAAACCGCTTCGTTTGCTACTTTAGAAGCCACAACGTATTTTGCCTCAGTGGTAGAATCAACAATGGTTTCTTGTTTGAAACTTTTTCAACTTATTACGCCTCTATTTAAGGTGAATATGTATCTAGATTGAGACTTGGAGTCATCCTCATCCGTTTGGAAGCCGACATCAATATACCCATGTATAACCATATCACATTCTCCATATACTAAGAACAAGTCCTTAGTTTTTCTTAAGTACTTAAGGATTGTCTTAACAACCACCCAATGATCCATACTTGGATCTGACTGATATCTTCTCGTGACACTCAGAGCGTACAATACTTCAAACCTAGTACATAATATATCATACATGATTGATCCTATAGCTGACACATACGAGATTTGACTCATGTGAATCCTCTCGTCTTGTGTACTCAGGCACATAGACTTCGAAAGGTGAATCCCGTGTCTCATGGGAAGAAAACCATTCTTAGATTCATCCATGCTAAACTATTTTAGTACTTTATCTATGTTTGTAGAATGTGAAAGACCAAGTAATCGTCTTGATCTATCTCTATAAATCTTGAACCCAAGGATATACGTTGCTTCTCCCATATCTTTCATGGAGAATATTTTGGATAACCAAATTTTAACTGACTGTAGAATAGACACATTGTTTCCTATGAGCAATATGTCATCAACATATAACACTAGGAACATGACCGCACTCCCACTAACCTTCATGTACATGCAGGGTTTATTAGGATTTTATGAGAAATCAAACTCTTTGATTACCTTATCAAAAATGGATGTTCCAACTCCTGGATGCTTGCTTCAGTCCATAAATGGACCGTTGAAGCTTGCATACTTTATTTTTGTCAATAGATGTGAAACTCTCAGGTTGTATTATATACACAATCTCGAATATATTTCCATTGAGGAAAGTTATTTTCACATCCATTTGTTATATCTCATAATCGTAATGAGCTGCTATGGCCAGGAGTATTCAAATGAATTTAAGCATGATTACCGGTGAAAAAGTTTCGTCATAGTCAATACATTGCTTTTGACGCTAGCCTTTTTCCACTAATCTTGCTTTGTAGGTAATCATATTACCATCCATGTCATTTTTTTCTTGAAATCCCACTTGCACCTAATAGGTGTTATACCTTCGGTTGGGTCCACCAAATTCAAAACTTGATTTTCATACATAGAATCCATTTTCGACTTCATGGCGCTTAACCATTTATCCTTTTTTGAACTTTTCAAAACTTCTTCATAGCTAGTAGGCTTCTTATCCTCAACGAGTAACATATCTTTCAATTCACTTATGAGAGATTCATATCTCTCGGGAATTTGATATATCTTACTAGATCTACGAAGAGGCGATGTATTAACAGATTCAGCTATTACCTCATCATAATGAGTAATTAGCTATGATTCTTGATTAGGTATCTCTTTGGTGTCTATTGGAGTCTCTTGAACTATCCCAAGTTCAACCTTACTCCCACTATTTTCCCGCAAGAGAAACTCTTTCTCTATGAATACAACATGACTTGAGACAAATATCTTTTGTTCCAAGGGATAATAGAATTGATAACCCCTAGTTTCCTTAGGGTAACCAATACATAGACAATTATCAAACTTAGTATCTAGCTTATCTAATACAGTCCTCTTCACATAAGCAGGACAATCCCATGTCTTCAAATAAGACAAAAGAGGTTTCTTACTAGTAGTAGAGATTGCCTTAGTTGGGACTCTGTTTAGCAAGTAAATTACCATTTTGAGTGCATAACCCCAAAAGAATTTGGGAAGATTTGCATGATTCATCATCAACCTAACCATGTCCAACAAAGTTTGGTTTTGCCTTTCTGACACACCATTGTGTTGTGGTGTGTATGACGGAGTCCATTGAAATAATATGCCATTGTCCATGAGATAATCTTGAAACTCTTGGTTTATGTATTTGCCAACTCGATCTGATTAAAGTATTTTAATACTTTTGATAAATTGTTTCTATACTTCATGTCTAAGTTTTTTGAACTTTTCAAAGGCCTCAGACTTGTATTTTAACAGATACACATACTTAAATTGTGAATGATCATCGATAAAGGTAATGAAGTAGCTATAACCTCCTCGTGTATGAGTTGACATAGGTCCACATACATCAGTATGTATAAGGCCTAGTACATCACACTCTCCTTCACCTTTTTCTTTAAAAGGTAACTTAGTCATCTTGCCTTTTTAAGTAAGAGACACATATATCAAATGGATCTAATTCAAAAGATTCCAAATTATCGATCTTTTGCAATTTGGTAATGCGTTTCTTGCTTATATGACCAAGGCAATAATGCCACGGATAAGAGGTTAATTGATTGTCTCTTTGAGCACATTTGTTGCTCATTTCGATATTGAATACATCATTGGATACATCTAACATGTAGATTCTATTGCATAATGTTCTAGTTTCATAAAGAATATAATTCGAAGTTATATAACAATAATTGTTATCAAAAGTCAAATTGAAACTTTTTCTATTTAAACAAGAAATAGAAAAAATATTATTTATTAATGAATCTAGATTGCAAGTTTTTGTTTGAGGGCAAGCAAAGGTTTAAGTTTAGGGGTGTGATGTGTATAGATTATGCATGTTTTTAGGCATTGTTTGCTATACATTTACTTGTATTTCATGAGCATGATTTACTCTATCACACCCTATTTCATTATTATGTGATTGCTTTTACTCTTTTGGTTCAGAGATTTGCTCTTTATGTATTTTGATTGACAAGACGCAATTTGGAGCAAAAATGGAGCAAAACGGACATTGGAGCAAGCTTAGAGGGAAATCAGCAATGCATGGTCGTGCATCACAAGCACGGTCATGCCTTCTTTAGCAAAAGCAAGGTCATGCCTCCCAGGCATGATCGTGCTTATTCAACCAAACTCTCCAGCAAGACACACGACCCGATCATGCCTCCTAAACACGATCGTGCCTTTTCCTAGAGCAAAGATCAGATCTTCCCATGATTCGAGCATGCCTTGCTTCAGGCGATTTGCCATGTCATGGTCATGTCGCGTCTCTTACTCCCCGTGTGAGGGACCTATAAAAGGGAAAAGATCCCCTTTTCAAGGGGAGAGAGGGTTTTTCCTTCTAGGGAACCCACAAGGTCCATTTTCAAAGTAGATTTCGATGATCCGTCCACTATTCGAGCTAGGATTCCATCCGAAGACACCGGCAACACATTGATAAGTATTCTCTTCTCTCTATTTGGTGTATTGAGTTATAGATTTTTATTTTCATGTCTTTTAGTTGTATTTCCTACACTATGGATTAGATTTTCCAGATTCTAGGATGTATGGAGTATTTATAATGTGATATTAATGTATGAACTATGAATTTGCTAATTTCCTTATTCAATGATATGTTTATGACTTGTTCTATTATGTTATGTCTTATTCTTGTTTGATTTAATGTGTATGTGGTGAATGCATTTGGATATGAAAGATTGGTTACCATGTAGAGGAGATGCTTTAGATTGCATGATCGGGGGGTCCTTAGTGACAAAGGATATCCCTTTAACCAAATTTTCTAGAGTCATTCCCTTAAAATGGGGGTCAATTTTCTGTAAGGGAATAGCTAATTAGAGTATAATAGGTTTGCCCCAATTTAATGTTAAGAAGTGACTTGTGTAATTTAAACTATATGACTGAGCGCCCCACATGTGACAAGGAGTATCCCTTTAACCGCACTTTCTATGTTACCTTTTTACTTAATGGCATTGAAAATGATGTAAACACTCCGGTGTAACCTTCACGAGTCCATGCCGAAAATTTGGTTAGAATCCCTACAAGAGCATATGCATTGAGATAAGGAGATAAACAATACATAGAACATCAACTAGCATCATGATGAAATTGACATCCTAGAATCGTTTACCCAAGCCAATTCCTCCCTCTGCAAACATTTGCTCTCACTGGATCTCTCTCTCTCTCTCTCACTCGTTCATAATTTCACACAACCTGTCCCCTCGGGATGGACTATTGGCAAGTGCATGGGGTTGTCACCATGAGGTATAGAGGTCAAATCCTGGCTAGTAGCCAGGTTCTTACCCTCCCCCATGCACTAGTCACTGTTCAGGCTAGTAACCATCCATGATTTACCTCCTCCATGTTGGTCCTGGGGGCGAGCATTTCACCTTTTGCCACATGATTTCACACAACCTTCGTTTGTCAAGATAACTTGTTTTGCAAACTTGACTAGTGCTTAATCAACAGTCCTTATGGATTCAATATTTTATTACTTGACAACATAACCGTGTACTTGCGGTTAGACAATAAGTTTTTGGCACTATTGCCGGGGATTATTTTCGATTGACATTAGTTGACTAACAATTTAGTTACTCTAGACTTCTTTCGTTTTGCTAATAAATTCTGCGTTTATTCTCTTGTCAAAAGTTTTGTAATCAATTTTCTTTTTTGAAATAACTATGTTTTGGAACTCTATTTTGAAGATAATTTGGATTTGTTCTCTTACATGTGAAGGTCTAACATTGTAGAAAATCTTTTACCTATTGATCCTGAGGTTGACAGAATATGAAGCACATTTCATTATGGTAAACAAGCCTCTGAAAGATTGTGTTGTTCCCCTATTTAGAAGAGTATTGGATCATATTGTACCTCCACGGATTTATGCTCATAATTTCATACTCGATCAAGCATTTATTTCCAAGATTTAAGAAGATTAATTCAGAGGATCATATTCTGAAAATTCATATCTACATCTTAATTTTACAAATATTGCAATACATTGAAATACGAAGGGGTTCCGGCGAACACCATTTGGCTACTAGCATTTCCTTTTGGTTAAATACTCTACCGCATAGAAGCATCACGACATGGGATGAATTAGAACAATAATTTTTGAACAAGTATTTTTCACTAAGAAAAATAGTCTATCTAAGGAATCAAATAATGAGCTTTGAGTAAAAAGATGGAGAGTTTGTTGGATCGTTAGAGATGAGAGAGAGGGGGGGGAGTGAATCTCGTTCAAATATCTTTTCTTTTTATTCGTAATTCAAAGTAGCAGCGAAAAATAAATAGACATACTTCTTTTTACTTTGTTCGGAGCCCAGCCGACTCCTACTCCAAGAACCCACGGCCCTTTGGATCGTATCGATGGGTTAATCCACTGAAGTAGTTCTTCCGAGGAAGCAAGGTAGTACAAGCATGCAAATTACAAATATTATGCAAGAATGAAATATACCGACAATGAGACAAATAAGCTTAGGCGTAGGTTGTTGGGTTGCTTCTCGATGTAGTAGCAGCAGCTTGCACGAACAGCAGTAGTAGGAATAAAATGAGGAACATAGGAAAGTTATCTTTGGCTCGAACCTCGAGGGATTCTTTTATAGGTTGCTTTCAGTCGACTGAAAAACCGTCCAGTCGACTAATACTTTCGACCGACTGATCCTCCAATTGGTTGACTGAACCCACGACCTTCCATCTTTGCTCTGATCCGATCCGTTCAATCCTGAAAATCTCGCTTGATCGGTCAACTGATAAAGCTTATCAGTCGACTAATCCCTGTGTTTACCTTTTCTGCGTTGATATGATCTGGCAGCTATTTCTTTCCTTCTTTGTTCGATCGACTGATCCCAATGTTTCCAAGTATACAACCTTTGTTCGATCCTGTGCTAATCTGGTCTGATCAGTCGACTGAACCTCCCGTTCAATCGATCGAACCTAAGTAATTCCAAACTTTATTTTATCTATAAAACAAAGTTAGCACAGGAAATATAATAATAGTAATAGTCCTGCAAAACAAAGGTTAGACTAAATATGAGTATGCATGAATGAGACAGTTTGGTCTGTCTTCGCTATCACGTCGTCGTTGTCCACAACCACCACCTCCTCCAAAACAACGACGCTTCACGCTCCGCCGCCTCCTTCGCCGCATACAGCCGGACCGCCTACAACGTGAGCAGCCACGTCGCTCCCTCCTCCCTGTCGGAGTCGCTGCCCCCTCATGCCTCCCTCGCCGACAACACCTACTCCCCTCGTCGCCGGCCAGGCCTCTACAGCAGTTACCGCCGCCCTCTAGGATGCCGTCGCTAGAAACCAACCGTCGAACTGGCACCGTTGCACCTGCACCGGCCACCTCTCCCTCGTCGATGTTGCCTCTCCGTCGGTCACAATGTTGGATCTGCCCCCCTCTTCGTCGGCCACAACGTCGAATCCACCTCTCCGCCGGCCACGACACCGGATCTGCCTCTTCGCCGGCCATGGCGCCAAATCTGCCCACTCTCCGCCGGTCACAACGCTGGATCTGCCTCATCTTCGGCGACGACGCCGAATCTACCCCCTCTCCGCCGACCATAGTGTCAGATCCGCTCCGCAGCCACCGACACAACAGCCACCGCCACAACTGCCACCGCTGACTCCCCCTCTCCAGTGGCTGATTCGGCCTTTGTTGTCGGTCGCAACTCTGAGCCACACTCGGCACATTGTCATGCTCTGCCTCCAGGAGCCCTACGGTCCCCGGTTGCTGATCGAGCCATTGTAGTGTTCCGGCCTTCGAGTCATTGCAATGTTTCGACCCTTGCCATGTCGCCAATTGTACTCGACTTTGTGTTGCCTCTGGTCTCTCTGCTCCGTGCCTCCGCCGGCCATCTGGCTCCGAGCTGCCTTCGGCCCACTCTTGTGGGCATAGTATGTTTTTACATTAAGTCTTTATATACCTCATTATAGTAGTGTTTATCTGCTTCATATATTCCGCCGGAGCCTGACTTGAGTATCGGAGTGGATACGCCCAGACCACCTCCCGGGTCTCCATTCTAACCCCCTTTGGCTCTCTTGATTTTCCTCTCAGAATTCTCGATTTCCCTCGGCGGTGGTGACGCTCCCTTCTTTCCTTTCATCTTCTTCTACATTTCTCTCCTCCTCTCAAACTAAAAGAGTTTTATATATGTATGTCCTCGGGCCATGGTATAACAATAAGATGCTTAAATAGTCTTCTAAATATTTATAATTTGAATATGTGCATTGTAGAATATTTTTCTCTAATAAAATAAAAAATACCGTACATTGACTATTAAGCGAGGAGTCATTCGCTTTCGGATTTACCTAGTGACAGATGTATGAGACTGAATCATCTACCCCTAGGATTAATGAGACTAAAGGCCCAGGCAAAAATAAATAATATATATATATATAATATTATGTCACATATTTTATAGTGCATATCCCATAAGTACTTAATGTAATTTTTTAAACTTAAATTTTAAACTCTAAAAGGAATTAGACTAATGCTCTAAGAGTGTGTGGCATAATAAAATCATATATATATCAAAAGTTAATTATAAATTAATGTTAAAAATAATTTTGTTAAAAAAAATGAAAAAATATTAAGATAATTCATAAGAAAGTCTTCCGTCAATAGTAATCTAGAATAATCTAGGGCATTTTTCGTTAAAAAAAAAGGCCGGACCCAATTTTCTAAATTTCTTATAGGGCACACATATAATTTCAAAAACATCCTTCCCACCTATTTCAATTATAAATTAAAGTACAAAATTAAAATTTCTTATTTAAACCTAATCGAATTGAAACCGAACAGGATTTAAAAAATATATAAAAATTTAATTATTTTATCATGAAGTTTCATTAAAAAATAATTGATGACATTAAAAAATTCAATATTTTTAATAAAAAAAACTTTATTAAACTCTTGATAATCTTTTAAAATTTATCCATATTTTGATTTTTAATTTTGAAGTTTTACTAAAAAAAATTTTAAAAAAAAACACAAGAAGGTTGATAAAATAATAAAAATTCTTTTTATTTTCGTTTTTTATTATTTAATATTTAATTATAATAAAATAAATAAAAATGAAATAAAATTATGAGATATCATGAGTTTTATTATTTAATTTTTTATTAACCATGTTTTATATTTTTAAAAATTGTTAAAGCTTCAAAATTAAAAATAAAAAATGGATAAATTTAAGAGATCATCATGAGTTTAATGAGGTATTTTTGTAAAAAAATTAAGTTTTTTTAGTGTCATCAATAAAACTCCTAATGAAATAATTAAATTTTTATTTTTTTCTTAATCTATTTGGTTCGATTTAAATAAGAAAAATTAGTTTTTAATTTTAATTTTGGACTAAAACAAATGAGAAGATTATTAAGGAAGTCTTCCACCAATAGTAATCTAGAATAATATAGAGCATTTTTCCAAAAGATAATTCCGGGTCAGGTCGGTTACCTTAGTTGATTTTTATGAGAGTTCTTATCTAATTCTAAAAATATTCTTTCAATCTATTTCAGTTCTAAATTAAAGTTAAAAAATTAATTTTTCGAATGGATAAAAAAAATTAATTATTTCATCAAAGGGTTTTATACTAAAGTCATTGATGATATAAATCAATTTGTTTTAAAAATATTATCTCATTAAAATCAAGATAATATATTATATTTATTCATATTTTTATTTTTAATTTTGGTGATCACTAAAGTCATTGATGATCGTAAAATACCTTTAAAACTTAAAAAAAAGTTTTACAAAACGACAGTTAGACCTGCTATATTATATGGAGCTAAATGTTAGGCTATGACTCGAGCACATGAGCAGAAGATGAGAGTTGCAGAAATGAGAATATTAAGGTGGATGTGTGGACATACAAGGATGGGCAGAATAAGAAATGAGACTATTAGAGAGAAAGTCGGAGTAACATCTATTGAGGAAAAACTCCGAGAAACACGTTTAAGATGGTAAGAACATATACTTAGATGACCAATAAATGCTCCAATTAGGCGATGTGAAACAGTGACAAATACACACATCAAACGAGGAAGACCAAAAAAAACTTGGTTAACAACAATAAAATAAGATAAAATTTATTTAAATATAGATGATGATATAATAGGGGATAGAGCTCAATGACGTAAAAAAATCTATATAGCCGACTCCACATAATGTGATAAGGTTCGGTTGTTGTTGTTATTATTAATTTTAATTTTGGAGTGTTGATAAAAAAAATTAAAAAAAATAAAAGAAGGTTAATAAAAAATTAAAAAATATTTTAATATTTTATTATTTAATATATAATTATAAGAAAATAAATAAAAGTGAAATAAAATTAAGAGATCTTTATTATTTAATTTTTAAAAATATTTTATTTCTTTAAAAATCTAAAATTTAAAATATAAATATAAGTAAATTAAAAAAATCATTATAAATTTAATGACATGTTTTTTTAAAAAAAAATAAGTTTATCATCAATAATTTTTATGAAACTAAAATAATTAATTTTTTTTATCTAATTCGATTTTGATTTAAATAAAAAAAGTAATTTTTTAGTTTAATTTAGATTAAAAATAGATAGAAAAAATATTTTGAAAATTAGGTGCTGTAAAAATCAAAGCACGATGTGGGGAAAATAACAGTGTGAGTCCTTAATAATAAGGATGAGTTGATCATCCTCTCGTATGACAAATTTATCAAATTTAAATAAAAATTATGAATATTTTTTTTTTAATTTTTTTTGATTTACTCGATAAGATAATCATGAGGATTTCATTTTATTTTTACGAGAATATCTAATTAATTAATATATAATAAAGTTATTATAATAAAATAAAAATTAATTCTGTAGATGAACACATATCTTTAAAAAAAAACCTTTTTTTATGTTTTAATTATTTAATTATCGATTATAAACTGATTCTATTCTCATTTCATACCATTTAAGGATAGAACGGGAGAGACGTGGTTAGTAGTCTTCGGACAATCGTGCATGGTTAAATTCTTTAATAAATAATCAAATGATTTAAGGTTTGAATCTTAGTTATAGCGTATTGTAGGAAATTTTTCCTCCAATAAAAAGCGAGCCTAAGAATACTGACCATTTAGATGAGTATTCATTAGCACTTTTTAATTTATCATGATAATCGATAAAAAAAAATTTCATGAGACTAGATCGATCATTCTAGATCAGACAAATCCGACGTTATCCGACCTGATTAATTATTTAATCCGCACGAGTCAAATCCTGATTAATAATCAAGTTTTTGTTTTCTTTTCTGTATTGATCATTATTCAAACTAACTAAATTAGTTTTGTGATTTATTTCCACGTGTTAGGAGAGACCTTCGGGGGATTTCACTTTATCGAATTTAAGAAAATGCGAATAATTAAAAAGCAGCTTTTGTTTGATCAAGCGAAGCGAAAAGGCGTTCCCATCGGTCTAGCCGCTTTCAGTCCAAACTCCAAAGGAAACCCTCCCGATCTTGCTCCGAAGACTGGCCATGTCTTCGTTTGTCGCCGCCGATCTCGGCCGTCTCCTCCCAGCGCTCTCGGCGACGCCAAGAAATCCTCAACCAGGCTCTCCTTCTTTCGGCTCCGCTTCGAAATCCCTGATCTCCTTCTCCTCTTCGTTTCGAGGTAATCTTCTAGCACTTGCCGCCTCCATCTCCGCCGCTAGCTTTCCATTTTTATGCGGCTCCTGATCTGCCGCTTGTCCCGGAAGCTCCTTCCACTTCCGCGGAAGTCGGCGCGAGGAATGGGCGTGCGCCTGTCTTGGCGGCGGGCACCAAGCACCTGATGGGCTCGTTGACGAAGACTGAAGGTCTCAAGTTCGCGGTGGTGAGTCCTTCCATTTTTAATTCTCGTACTGTGTTTTAGTGCTCTGATAGCATTTTTCCAGCTTGTGCGTGGTTTGTCGGTTAGGAAATCGAATCTGTTTGGCTACACCAAAAGATTTATCTCAATGAGAACTTTTTTTAGCTGTACGTTCTTTCTTAGTTCTTTACGGCTTTGGACACCAAAAGATGGAAATTTGTTCAGCATGTCATCTATGGTGTAATAAGATGAAGTTTAGCTATGTTTATTTAAGGCGTGGAAGCGTTATTTCTGATGGAGGAGGGTCCCTTCACACATATCAATCTGCGCATGATGTGCATGAACTTATCATAGTGTGGAGGCGTTTGTAAATGTAGTTTGGTAGATTTTAACTGATAAGGGTATCATAAAAATGATTCTTGAGTAAGTCAATTTTTACAAGTATTTTATTTTTTATTTTTGTTATTTTCTATTCAGCTGGGAAACAAATCCTGTTGGTTTTGAGATTTAGATTGTTTACTATACTGTCATTTTACTTTCAAATTCGCATTGTACTTACGTTTGTCTACCTTCTCTTGGCAATGCAGGTTGTAGCACGGTTTAATGAAATTGTCACTAACTTACTGTTGGAGGGAGCTCTTGAGACTTTTAGGCGATATTCAATTGATGATGATGATATTACTGTATGATTTTTTTTCTTGCCTGTTCACTATTCATCCTGCTGAAATTTCTCTCATTTATTTAAACTGAACTATAATCAGTGATGTAAAATTTGCATACATATTCCCTGGTATTAAGTTGATGAAAGTATAGCCTTATGAATTTTCTCATGTTGACTGTTCATTTTGTTTGAAGTACATTCTTAATTATCCATATTAAAATTGGGGTTATTTCCATTCAGCTGTTATTTTAATGGATTATTTCGAGCTGGAATGATGATTCTAATGCAATGATAATTCCCTTCCATTCTTTATGAGTTCTAACATTAGGAATAAATCATTACCTTTTATGAAACAAAGTCTACTTCTTATAAAAAGGGCAACCCGGTGCACGAAGTTTCTGCCAATGTGGCATAAATCTATTCATTGTATGAAACCATCCTAAGCTTCACTGCCACTCCTGTGTTGCAATCATAAATCTTAAGTTTATATTACTGGTTTGCGCTGCTAGTGCTAGGCAAGCTGACTTGGATTTTTCAAGTATTAGGCTTAGACTGCTGATATATGAACTCAGTGGTTCATTTCTTTTAGTTGATTTAAACAGGCACATACTGTTAATGCAGCTCAACCTTTTGTTTGGCTTAATAATGCTGTGATATTGCATAGTTGCGTAAAGCATGAAGCTTATCTCTCTTTACATCATTAACGATAAAAGAAGTCAAAACTTAGTTGTCTAGCATTGGATCTGGAGCATATAGTATTCTGACCTTTAATATGGTCAACTTCACCAAGTAAGATTTATGAAGATCAAGCTTTTAAGGAATTTTTTTCTTCTAATATTTGGTTTCAAATTGCTGCACTCATATATTTACTGGAAAAAAAATTATCTAGTATTTTGTTTCATCTTTCAATGTTTTCCAATTAACAAGAACCATTGGTAGCTTACCATTGTATTTATTAGCTTATGCAAGATGATGCTTTATTAAAGTCTGTATGTTTTCTGATGCTGAGTTTGTACAATTCAATTTTCTGTAGGTTGTTAAAGTTCCTGGATGCTTTGAAGTTCCAGTTATCGCTCAAAACCTTGGGAGATCAGGGAAGTTTGATGCAATTTTGTGCATTGGAGCTGTGGTATGCCTGTCTAAATCCATGTTATCTACTTCAATGATATCTTCACCATAAATATTTCTTCATTATCTGTGCTGTATCAAGGACCATTTTTAGGATTTTAGTACTAATTCATGAATCTTCAAATTTTATAGACAAACATTGGCCATATCTTATGTTGCAGTACTCTGTTTCATCTTTGATACAGCCATTTTCAGTAGTTACCTGGCTGACATTAAAACAAATTTATGTTAAAGTTTGTGAAGCAAAGAAGAAGGTTTAGTTTTTTATTGTTTAAGAAAACATTAAAAATGTAGTTTTCTTGAATTGAATATTTTTGAATGTATCATAGTGACACTTAAATTCTATTTGATCAACTAAGCACGGTATATTTACCTTCAATAATATGATATCCAGGGACAGTTGGAGATTGTCTAAAAGGTCATTCCTATTTCTTGTTTGATTTTCTCTTTTTGATTGACGTGCCATCTTGTTTCCAAACTCTTCTTTGTTTCTATTCTATTAGAAATTTTCTAACATAGTGTTTTCACCTCATTTGGAATATCGAAAAACCACTGGAGATAATTGCACAAATACCTTTCTAACAAGATAAATTTTGCACGTTTAATTGTGTTTGCACCCCTTACTCTCGTTAGCCTGAGTTCTCCTTGGATGGTTCACCTGTTGGATGAAGTACTATTTTCTGCATATTGAAATGAGAATAAGTACTTGAAATTCTTTGTCGATACATGAGCTTCACACCCCATTTTGATTGTCATACCTATCAATCAAATTTGTGAACATGCTTACTCCTGGATCTTTTTATTTTTTTTCATATGCAAGTCCACAAGAAATATAGTGCAGCAAATTGTTCGACTTCTGCTTAATATGTTGATGCAATAATGTAACTGACGGGTTTTCCTATTCCTTTTCTTGTAGATTAGAGGTGATACTAGCCACTATGATGCTGTAGCAAATTCAGCTGCATCTGGAGTACTTAATGCGGGGTTATCTTCAGGTTCGTCTGTGTACTCTTCTATCTTTTAAACATTCTGCTGGAACTTGTTAGGATTTATAGGGTATCATTTCCATTGGAAGGTAGACAATAGATTAATAGCTTTGTTTCTTTTCAATGGCATTTCAGGAGTCCCATGTATATTTGGTGTCCTGACCTGTGATGATATGGACCAGGTAATCCTGTATTAGCACAACTCCTGACAAAGTAATGATTCATCGATTCACATTTGCTAACAGTCAGAAACAATAATATCTGGGGTTACTCTTGCTACTCAAATACCCTTGAATTCACTAATATAGCAATTTAAGTGGACCCCTTTTTCAACGCTCACCTACTGCTAGTTGTTTAACTTGCCTCTTTAATGATGAAAGGTTGTTAGTTATCTGCTTTCACATGCTTTTGTATTTAACTTGAAAGCATTCACACGTTTCTTTGCATTTTTATTCTTTGAAATATCTGAATTTTTTTACAGGAACCGATTAGTGATTAATTTTTGTTATGCTACGTATGGTTCATGAAATAGAAAGAGGGATAATAAAATAATTATCCTTAAGAAATGGCATAAGAATATTTAAGCTTAGATTGATTCATGGAATGGAAATATAGATGAATCATTTTCGTGATTAGACGAGGGATAAGTTTCCACAGTGATAAAAATATTCCTTGACAATAGTTCTTATGCCATTTCTTTACAGGAACCGATTAGTGATTATTTTTTGTTATGCTATGGTTCATGAAATAGAAAGATGGATAATAAAATAATTATTTTTAAGAAATGGCATAAGAATATTTAACCTTATATTGATTCATGGAATGGAAATATAGATGAATCATTTTCTTGATTAGACGAGGGATAAATTTCCACAATGATAAAAATATCCCTTGACAATATATCACCCAGTTTGACCCAATTGGGTCGGTTTGTCCATTCTGTCTAATCCGCTCTGTTTGTTTAGTCATCTTGGCCGACCATTGTTTGTCCGATCCACTCAGCTTGCCTGATGGATAATTCGGTCTGCTCACCCATCTTTTGATCCACTTTGCCTGCTAGGTCAGTCCGCTCAGTCTTGTTTGGCCAGCCAGTTCAGTCAGTCAGGCTGGATCAAGAAGCAGTTTTGCTTATCGATTCGACAGGCCGGATCAAGAAGCGCTTTCCTTGATGAATTTTAGATACAATTGACAGGCCGGATCAAGAGTTTCTTTGAACGTACTACAAATGCTTGAATTACTTCTATACACTTTTTCGAGTATTATTAGGTCACTATCGACTTTTTAACTTTTTGAAATTTAGTTTATATAGAACTTTTACTTCCGTTTGCCAGAAATTCAAATTTTTGTGCAGGCCTTAAATAGAGCCGGTGGTAAGGCAGGAAACAAAGGCGCAGAAGCTGCTCTTACTGCTGTAAGTTAGTTTTCCAAGCCGACACACATACCATTTGTTGTACATCTATCACAGTTTCAAATTTAGAACATTATGATGAAATTTTAGTTTCATAACATTGTTTTTCATGGCATTACATTATGACACCTCATTAGATATAATAATCTTTTTAGACTCTTAATCATTGAATTTTTTATCGAGTAAAACTTTGTTCAAACTATAACAAATTTGATATACTTTTGATGTTCTGATAAACTTATTCCTACTACTGGTAAGCCTTTGTAGTCTTACACTATTGCGCCTTCCTCTGTAGATTGAGATGGCTTCACTGTGCAAACACCAACTACCAAAGTGATGATTGATGATGCATTCATCAGATACAACTCTTTATATTCATTTCGACGTTTCTTTCGATCAACAAAGTTCTGTTATCTGAGAGATCTACCTCTCTGCATTATGCTGGATGAAACAGGCATTCATTGGAAACACAACTTATGGACCCTTTTGTATCTTATGTTTCGAGGTAACTCCCTTTTCACTTTGAGGTTAGTTTGATTGTACCGAAAGATGGGAGAGGAGGAAATAAATAAATGCCATGGAACTGTATAACTTCGCGAGCTTTGCCCTCGTCTCCTCCTAACTTCCCATCCAAGTACTTTTTTTCTCGTTGGATCACTTAATCTTGTCGATGAAATGCACTAGTATCGACTGTATTACATTTTCAGAAAGTTATTTGTAGACAAGAAGTGCAACCCTGTGATGACTAGTGAATAGGTCAAAATAATATGGACATGTTTATAGATGACTAGTGAATTCCACGGCTCAAAGATTCGTGAGAGATTCCATTATGTCCCTCGGGGCACGGTGCAGGGTAAGACTTTTGATGGATGTATATATATTTTATTTGGAGAAAAAATTATGAGAAATAACATGAAATATATTTACACAGGTGGGGCCGAGCAATTCTGTGGACCAACTACATTTGTGGCCCACGATGCTAGCACCCAGTGGAGCATGACGGTCTACAGTGATAGATCAATTATGAAAGTCGGTTGGTGATGATGTTTTAATATGAGTAGTTTTTAAATTTATTTTGTTAGTAAAAAAATTTTAATCGTTTATTTGAATTATATAAAAATACTAGAGATTCCATTATTACTTTTATATATATATATATATATATTATTCTGTACAATCATGTGTATCTATTGAGTGGGGTATAATTTTGATCATTGATCATATCACATATATTTTGATCAATGATGTACATGTGATCACTTCAGCAGGTGTTCATGGTTGTACAGGATAAGATGTACAGGTTAATAGAATTTTCTATATATATATAGGCATGTTGTCTGCTTAAATAAAGTTTTAATAAGATCCACATGGCGAATTTTGAAAAGTTGGATTACTCGGCTTTCTCGGTGAATGGAAGGTTATTTCCCTAAATAAATTAGATGTTGGTAAATAAATTTAGTGTTTAGTTCAATAAATTTATTTATGTTCATTAATTTTAATATATATATAATAAATTATTAAGCTCGTTGGTTAACGTTGATGAATAATGTTCGTGATTTTATAGATTTTTTTGTGTGTTTTTTAAATATAATATTCATAATATCTTAAAATAAAGAAATAGTATAAATTTTATAAATAGATAAAAATTTAATATAAAATATAAGAATAATGAATAGTTGATCTCATTTAAAATTTTAAATAATGTTCGTGAATAAATTTGAACCTATTAAACTAATTTTTAATTTCTTAATTGTCTAATCAACTAATTTAATGAATCTTTTGCTTCCTTCTATAAAATTCATGACTGTCTAACATTTATGTTTTTTTCTCGGTATCATTTTCAATTGACTTTTCTATATTCTACCTTTCACGTGGTCTAGTCTAGAATTTTCTAAAAATAATTTATATATATAAGATATTTACACGTATCGATCAGGATAAGTCGGTCATGTCCGAGCTTGACTCAATCCATCGTGAGCTAGTAGATTCGTTTTTGTGAGATGTATTGATAATTAATGATAGTAAAATATTTATTTTTAATATTTTATTAATTTATTTCAATTGTGGCAAAAAGACGAAATGCTCGTTCCAGCGCCCCCGCCAGTCCGTCCCAGGACCAATACGGAGGAGGTAAATTACGGGGGTTAGTCTAGCCAGTCCGAACAATGACTAGTGCATAAGGGGGATAAGAACCTGGCTACTAGCCAAGATTATTAATTAGTTGATTAAGTACACGAGAGAAAATTTAATCTAATTATAAAAATCAGGATATAATGATAAGTACACGAGAGAAAATAAAATTTTGATTATTAATCAGGATATAATGATGATTAATGAATATTATCATGATAAAATTTAAGAATTAAATTTTAATTAATAATCAGATTTCTATTTTTCTTTATTATTTAGATTAATAATTATATGTGATTTATTTTTTTTATATTAGTTTTAGGATGGGTTGACGGGAGCGAGGATGCTGAGAATGAATGTTTTATTTTTTGTCACTGCGAGTGCGAGTAAATAGAACTCGATCGAACTCGAGTCCGACCCACTAGCCTATTCTACACCCACAGACAAACAACATGGTCCTCATCCTAGCTCAATCCCAACCACGCACGAGCCCCAAAACCCTAGAAATATATTTTTTAATCAAAGATCTTCTGTACTGGATCAATATCTGCTGTGCCATTGGAGGAAGCTCCAACGAGTATCGGGACAAAGCTTGCCTTTTATGGCCTCTTCTTTAAGAACCAGCGAACTGTTCGCTGGGCCACCAACCGCAGTAGCATTCAATGGAGTGCCTCCCCCACCATGAGAGCGAACGCCGAGCTCCTGCTCCTGACCAGGTTCAGTTCACAGCATCTCCCCATCCAAATTCATGCATGTGATGTGATACCGGCTACGTGGCTCGAAGATGGCCATATCCTGCTCGACTCCAGTGGCATTTAATGCGAACGATCGAGAAAGTTGGGGCAGAAAAGGAGATGCCGATTATCTATCAGGTACGTTCTTACATGATGCACGCCAAGTGTTTGATGAAATGCGCAAGTGGTTTCCTTTTCAACAGTTCTGTGTCAGCTGAATGCTTTTTTTCTTGTTCTTCTTTTTTTTTTTTTGGGGTTTGTGTTTCAATGTTTTCAAGTCTCTATCCCTTGACAGAATCATCCAGAAATCTGACCGAGAGGTTAGAATTGTGAAGCAATTTGGTTTGTGTTGATATTGGCTGTGATTATTTTTCAAGAGGTGCTGTAAAGTGATTTGTAAGTCTTTTGCAATAGAATTTCAGGTCATGGATATTTGAGAATAGAGTTTCATACTGCAATTTGATTTACAAATTGCACATAATGTATAACGAGTTGTTTCATAAATCATTTTAAGGCACTATTAGGGTAGAAATACGTTTTAGACGCATAGAAATCTGAAATGTTCATCTTATGGTTTTAACAATGCAATGTGATTTGCAAAACACTTGCATTGCACAAAATGTATAGCAAATTGATCTATAAATTAGTTTACCGCAAAATTTAGAGTCTAAGGATAAGTTTATCAACATCTTAGGAGACTGAAATGTTCAATTTGGGATGTCTAAAAGCTAAGTGTAAGATATATTTTTAAGTTTTACAATGCAAACTAATTTACAAATAAGTTTACAGTCTTATAAGAACACATTTTTGTTAGATAAAATGCCCTTCAATGTAATGATTCAAAGTCTCCCACCCTTGCTGAATTGGTGCATGAGTCTAAGTTTTTACATTATACTTAAATGGTCCACGGAGTGAAAGTTTATCGACATGTGGGGGTTTTCGAGGAGGGCAAAGAAAGAGACTTAGTGAAGGTTACTGGAGATGGCTAGGTGAAGGGAACCTTTCTATCTTTGGCCTTTGGGAGCAATGAAAAGGAAACATTTTCAATTTCTCACTTCAACCTTGTGTCTTCTTGTCAGCCGATGACATATCTGTTGGGACCATCTCCATTGGATTGATCTCAAAACTGACAACAAATAAGAAAAATCCTGCTCTGAAGTTTGAATTCTAAGTTGCTGATTTCTATAGTTTATTTCCACAAATGGATGGAGCATGATCTACTCCCTCTTTAAGTTTCACTCCACCTTCCATTTTTATAGACGTGTACTGTCGATCGAGAATTGGGAAGGATGCAGTGGATCTGATGATGCTTCCACTCAACACAATGAATTGAGTCTGGTTATGTATATAATGCCATCTCCTGTTACTCTTCTCAAATCTTTATCTGAAGCTCTTCTTCTTTACAGATAGAGTTGACATTGGTTCTTCGCTTCATGTTTCAGTAAACGGTCCTCGACTATGGCAGTCTTCTCTGCTGCTGTGCCTTTCTCATGCAGTCTCAATTGAGGTGAGAATTTAGTATATCTTCATTTCCTTTCAGGCCTCTTTTGTTCTCAGGATAGGGGAAGACATAGATTTTGGTTCCTTTTTTCTACAATATGCTGTGGCTTTGCGATTTCCTTCAGACTGCATGACGAACCATTTACTAGTTTTCATCTCAGTTTTCAGCTTTGATCGAATACATCAATTGAAGCAGATACTTGTCCTGAAGATTAAAAAGTCTTTCACAGATTTGGTGATCCATGAGCAGAAAGAGTTAAGTCTAGATGCCGCTGTACTGGCCTGGTGTTCCAATGGAGGGCAGGTCCAAGAAGAAGAGCTTCACCCAAAAACCGCGAGAACCGGGAGAAATAACCTTCTCCAAGAACTACTTCAGCACAGAGTCATTTCTGGTACTTCTCTGCCTCACTGCTTCACTGTTGATACTTCCACTTATACTGCCTGTTTTGCCTCCACCTCCATTTGCCATCCTATTGCTCCCGATCGGCATACTGGTCTTGCTTGTGATCTTGGCGTTTATGCCTTCCGATGTAAGAAAGATTGCATCTCCTTGTGAATGAATCCTGAGTTTGTCTATCATTATGCATTTTATTGCTATCTAAACCTTTTTAAAAGTGTTTAAAGGAAGGAGATTATTCTTAATCCTTCATCTAATTTAGTCTCTCATTTATCTTTAGATACTCCCAATCTAGCAACAGATAGTTTTTCAATTTAAGATCAACCTACTTGGAATGAAGAAAGATTTTATCAATTCTTATCGAAGAACACATGAGTAAGTTAGCAAACTTGCAATTAGCTAAACAAAAAAATCCATAGAGACGAGGGAAAGTGCATTCGATATGTTATTGCTCTTGTTGTTGGATACATTTTTTTTGGAGTGTCATTTGTCGACAAGTTTTTGGTGGTTTTTGATGATAGGATTTTCAGAATGATGTAAAGCTACTCTGTTCAAGTATAATATTTAGCTTAAGTTTCTTCTCTGAATAGTTTTTTTTTATTTATTTATTTATTTATTTATTTTGCAGTGATTAAGATGGATAAACTAGTGAAATATATTTGTTTTTTTATTGTAATAAATTGTAAAATAATAATATTGTTATATTCGACTAATTGATTATAATATGTATTTATAGAGTTATCGAAATTTGAATAAGCACTTGATATTACTCCATGTGATGAATTAATTTAGAGTTTTCATTTGACTAATTCTAGCTTCATTATCTATTAAAACCTCTCCTTAAACTTGCAATTGTTGAAAGTATCGTTAATTTGCTCTAAACATTGACGATAATTTTCTAATACCAAAGATTTTTGAATCATCAAAGATCGTGGGAGATGATGGTGTTGCGGCGACAAATAACTAACAAAGCCAACAGGGAAGATTAGCTCAAGTTTTTTTGCTTTAGTATCGATGAGTGAAGGACGATCGATCAACTAATGTAATAGGGAGAGGGAGGTTGCGATCAGTCTACAACCTCCCTCCCCTCTAACCAAGAACACAAGAGAAAGCTCTTATGTTTGTCTTGAGATGGATTGACGGGAACACCGAAGACGAACATTTCGTCTTTTTGCCATCAAGAACACAAAAGAAAGCAAAAAACTAATGGCTTGTCGTCTGCACCAAGCTCTCCCACTCGAGCTCTCTTATCATCTATCTCTCTCGCCACCTGCACCCGCTTCGCAAGCTCACAATGAGCTCATTACTTCGATCGAATAAATAACGAACATCAACAGGTCATCGCAACATTTGAACATCAAAAACTGCTCGAGCAAAAGGTAGTATTGAGTTTTTACGAATGCAAAGAGAGAAACTGAGCCAAATCCCTAACAAGTAACTTTGAATGTTTTCAGCATTTGATTGAGAATAAACTTCGAAACAACAGGTCATTCGGTCTCCAGCCGATGACCAAACGAGTGTTTTTTCTATATCTGTTCTTCAAAGAGCATAAACTTTGGTGAACTTTCAGAATAGCACCTTGTTCAGGAAGTTTTCGCGGCAAATAGTTCGTATCGCTAGAGGATTGCAAAGGCATGCCAAAACATGTCCAAAAACTACTACCCAATGCGATAAATACTCAAACTCAATGCAGCGGGTAACCGAGCGACACATCCATACTCATATCGACAGAACTTGCCAAATAAAGACCACACGTTATTAACAAAACAGGCGATATAATGCTCCCATATGTATTGCGAAAAGGTTGAAACAACAATGCCCAAAACTACTACGACGCGCAACTTTCCTACATAAAACGTTCTGGACATCATCGGCGACAATGCAACTCGAGATGCAAAAAACCCGGTAGAGGAAAAAAGTGGACAGAGTAAGCAGAGCTGAAGGGCTAGAGCAAAGTCATTTACCGTCCTTTTGGTAGCTTGTTCTGTCGGCAATTTACCTATTAACGGGAGCTACGACGATCTGAGTTACAGAAAGAAGGTAGGAAGCTGATCCTCCAAAATTGTGAGTAGCTCTCTTGCCTGGCTATTCCTGTCCACCGGTCTTCCGCCGACCCTGCTAGCTGCCTCCATAAGCTGCCCTCTCAGTTTCTGCGGCAACAAACAGCCCCCCGCCCCCCGACACTCTCGATACAGCGGCAGGTATGCTATGGCAGTGACCAGCGGTGGAGGCAGATCCCTGAGACAGATAGGCGAGGAACCCCTTTGAAGAATCCTCATGCAATTCACGAAGTGGTTCTCGCCGTAGTTCAGGCCCTCGGTGAAGGCTGCCTCGGACCAATGTTCCTTCAGAAATGCTCGCAGGTCGGGGGATACAGCCTCATCGGATGACCTAGCAATGCTGTCGGCTACGGCATATGTTGCTGCAGGATCGCCAAGGAAATCAATGCGGAGAAGGAATGCGACACCGTCTAGAGTCCCGCTGCTTCTCTCGCCCGCTGCTTTGAGGATCTCGATGCTAAGGGCTGCGAGGACATGCTGGGGGATGTGTGGGAGAAGGTACGCTGCAATGCCGACATGGCAGCAAGAAGCGGCGGCAGTAAGAGCAAGGCACAGCTCCATGTCCCTACATCCACGTTCAACGAACCATTGAACTACTTGCATGCAGCCGCGCTCAGCAGCTCGCATGAGCGGACCTAGAAAGGCTCCGGCATTCCCTTCTTCGACTAAGCACTCCATGGTTCCAATTTTGCAGTAATGCGATGCAAAGCCTAAGGCAAGATCGACATCCACATCCAAGCTGTTCCTTTGAGCAATCTGGGAAGAAAAAAGGAAAAAAAAAAGAAAGGAGAATTTAGCAGGGATCATGACGACAATTGCTCAAGCATAAATCGATCTTGAGAGAAGTCAATTCCTAATTCTAAAAGCTACACGTTAGTTGCTAACCGATAAATTAAGTCAATTCTATGTTTCTAAGAAGTTCACATAGTATTTATGTTTCTCACATAGGATAAATCGAGCAAGTAAACAAAGATTTCGGAACCGAAAAAGGGTACATAGAATATTCTAAACACCATAGAGATACATATAATCTATCTCTAAACTGACATCCTCAAAGTTTGTACCTCGAAGAACAAAGATAAACATTGGAACAAAAAGAAAAGGAGAAAACCTGTACGAGAGAATGAATTAAGATTCAATAGTTCAAGCAAAGAAGTTAAATTATTGCCTAAACTATTCAATAAACCGTCTAAAGGAACAACGTTTCACATATGCGATACAGTTGATGGTCTAGCTTAATACTCAAGATTTATGCTTTTATTTATTTTTCAAAAACAAATACAATGAATTATCGCATTTTAGATCAATGACCTAGCAAATATTCAACAATATCAGTTTAGTTACTATGATGCATGACTATTTTTACGAGCAGTAACATCAGGAGAATTAGGAACAGTGGAAAACATTTAGATGAAAACTCACATTCTATTTGTTCGGAATACTTATCACGTTGACGCCTAAGGCCTAGTATCAATTACATAAGCCATCAGTCCAACAAGAATTCTACATATATTTCTTAGCCAACCTCTAGAATCGACCATGACTGTGACCTTTCTAGGCTCGCAGACCGACTCTATTAAAACCACCTTCAACATACATGCCGCCTTCAGGCTAACCTCAACTCATCAACATTTTGATGTCCTTGAACTTACATTTTGTTTATTTTGAGCAGCCATGGCAATTAAGTGTATTGGAGATTCATGTTCATGTTACTCTTCAACAATTGGCGATCTTGAGATTGATACCATATTACAGGATTACTTGAACTAACGAAACCAGTAGTTGCTCAACTCGATTAGTGTCTACTATATTCTAAAATACCAGAATGCATAAGCAAGCATCTAAAATATTATACAAATGCTGCAAGCCTGGAATAACCATAAAAACAAGAAATTGGCACTGAAACATTAAGTTTGCAGTAGGATTAACATGCCAGTGCTGACAAAAGTATGAATATGATGTAACTCAAAAGAAAGAATGAGGAAGTGCAAATACAGAATCTGTTATGCGCCCAAAGATGTTATTTGGTGATCATTTGGAGTGAGCTCATGGATTAGAGCCTTAAATTCGGTCTTGATTTAATCTTTTACATTTAACATGCCAATGAATAACAAAAGTATGAATATGATATTAGATCAAAGAAAGAGTGTACGAGTTAGTCCCAATGTCATGAAGAGGTCACATGAATTGGACTAGTTATCGGTTAAGTTTAACTACTCACATGTATTACTATTTGTGGTTCTTATGGGGCAAGCTCATGGACAAGAGTCATAAATTCAGTCTTGATCTAATCTTTCAGGTTATTGTTCGAGGTTGTTATAGCCGAATAAGCAATTGCAAGTGTCAAGTGGAAATCCTACAAATGCATACTCTATGAAATGAAAAGAAATCAGTATATATTTGACCAAAATCATAATTGTGTATCAACTAGTTATCTGGTGTTCTCTCCAACGAATGCTATGGGATCTCGACTTCTCTTCCTCATCAACAAGCTCCATCTATTCCTTGACCATGGCAACAGATCATGTTCCTTTGATTCAGTTTTTTTATTTAATCTTGCATGTATATTAGCTGAGGAAGAAGTCAAATGCATAATCTAGATCTGACAATTCCATTTATCGCTTTTCACCTGTAGCAATCATTTATGTTCGATTGTTCCTTTACCTCATTACAACTTTCTGCTTAAATTAGAAAATATTTCAACTGCTATGAAACAACAAAATAAGATATGTAGCAGTTAACACGACAAAATTTATTTCCCAAGCCAGAGGAAGATAAATTACCTGCAGCAAAATTCTTACGAGCTCTGTACTTCCGAATCTCGATGCTTCAAGAAAGCATTGGTTTACATTATCTGCACCACCCTCAACGAGCATTCCTAGTAATCCCTGTATGACAGTTGCCGAAATTCCAGATGCCCAGCCAGAGTCAAATGAGCTAGAGAAGAGAGTCAGAGGGAAACACGCAGCATCAAAAGCTTCTGTAAAATCCTTTCCAGTGAGGCTGTTGCCGGCGAGATCTAAAAAGGTCCTAAATGCCGACAACTGGAGTTGGAGTTCAAGAATCGTGCTGTGGTTCCTTCTACCCTTGTTCTCCTGGCACCGAGAGTGGATTCCTATGCACTTCAAGGCCCATTCTGTGAACTTTTGGACCTTCACACTGGCTTCTGCTTTCAGAACCTCATCGCCATGACATTCTTGAAGGCGTTCGTGCAACCTGACAAAAAGGATGAAATGAGAACTAGTTCACCACGCATAGATCGTGGTTTAACACTTTAACTACAAATTCAAAAGAAAGAACCAAGTCAAATTTTCGAAGAGATTATGTGAAGAGAAATAACAATTTGCATCTAGGAACAGAAAGACTATGGGAGACATGGTCCTTCACCTTTGGGCCATAATACTGACTGTATCAGACAAACTCATTGTTCTACTCTGGCATGCAGAAACACACGAGGCGAGAAACGACGTTCGGAGGGCTGCCCTTGTGAAGTCATTTGCTCCATTCTCGACAATTTTCTTAATCAGACCTGTAATGCCACTCAATTCTTGCCTAGTGGTCAAGAACCATATGGAGTCTAAAGCTATACACAACATATCATTGAGAGTTTGTGGATCTGCCACGAGAATCAGGTCCTCGGCGAGCTTTAAATCCTGAGAACTCACTGCTCCCTGAAACATACGACCGAGCTCAATTCTGTCCTGCCTGCTGAGTTTCTTTTCCTGCTTATTTTTATCCTTCTTTCGGACCTCAGATTCCTCCATCAATTCAGAGGCTCTAGATCTGCCAATACTAGTGCCTCGGATATGGCCTTTGCAGACCAGAGGAGCCTCCCTTGAGAAAATCGCATCGCTTCCCTCGCCCTTGTCACCCTCCATGGCGTGATCCATTTCCATCTCCGAGAAGAAGACATCCTCTGGTTGACAATCTTTCACCAAATGCATCGGCTCCTTCTCATCGACCATTAGGGTCTTGTTCTCATCCTCCATTTTTATAACAACAACTAAGTTTTTAACTCCTTTTCCCAGACAAAAATGAAACAGTCAGAACCAAATCCTGTTCTTTCAATCAGAACGAGCATTTGTTGAAGCACCAAATCAGCCCCTTTTCAAGATGAACCAAAAATAAAGGGCAATCTTTGATGATTTCTGCCTCCAAAAAAATAACAAAAGGTTCTGTTTAAAGATCCACCTCAAGTGCTGAAAAGGCTTGAAATTCTGCAACCGATTTCCCTTCTCTTCATGAATCCGCCATCACAGACGCAAAACCATGCCAACTTCAACAAAAATGAGGTGAAGAAGCAGAAGCATGAAGCACAGAGCCCTCAAACCCTAATACGGTTGAAATCTAACAAGCTAAATCCACAACGGCACCTGTAAAATACAAAAAAAACACAGAGAAATAAAAGGCCTGAAACAAGAATCGGATCCATTCCACAGACCACCACCATACACATAAACAATCTTACAAAAAATGATCTTTCAAAAAGGCGAATCCATGACGGCACCAAAGAGAAGCCAAAACCATTTCAAAGAAATAATTTCACTGCAGAAAAGGGCAAAAACAGACCAATCGCCGCCCCAAAACAATGATCAATTCACAACCTCCACCAAATAGCACCCAAAGCACCGATCAAAAACGGATTTTCCCGACGAAAACATCCACAACCAAACCATCGCGCAGAAAATCCAACAAAAAGAACCTATTTTTACCGCCGGATGAATGGGGAAAAAAGGGGCGGGCGGTAGCAACGAAAAGCGATTGCAACGGGCCTAGCGAGATCGACGAACAAACAAAAAAAACGGAGAAACACAAGAACATCGAGAGAAAGAAGGGCAAGGAAACCAACCTTCAGGGCCTGAGGCCAAAGCGACGAAGAAGACGGAGAGAGAGAGAGAGAGCTCAGTTGCCAGGGTCCATGGAAGATTGAGAACTCCTTCCTTCCTCTTGGAGATGGAAAAGAAGCCTTTTATATTATTGCTTTGCCTTCTTTATTAATTACCAGCCACTTGAAATAGACATAAATATAGAAGAGAAAGGATTTTTTTTTTAAAATAATTTTATTTTTTATTTCAATATGTGATAATAATAATATTTTTTATTTATGTGAAATAAATTTAAATATATAAAAATAATAATAATAATAATAATAATTTTTGTTGCATCATTTTTCTGATCAATAATAGAAGAAGAAAGAAAATGAGAGAGAAAGGGAGAGAGCAGACAAAGGAGAGAGAGTGGCATAATTAATATTGTTTGCATATGAGAAAAAAATGATTAAAAAAAAGTATGATTCCCTAATTTTTTATTTATTTTTTTATTGAGAATAAAGTAAAATATTTTAATTTTAAATAAGAGTATCTGAATTAAATATGAGGGAATATTTTTTTATAATAATAAATATTTTAAAATTTTATTTATTTATTTAACCTCTTGTGAAAGTGAGAGTCACCACCGTGGGAGATCCCACCATCCAAGAAATAATTCATTTTTTTCCCATGGTGGGGCCCACCTCAATCATTAGAATAGTTTCATCATTTCTCTTAAAATAGAATTTCATTTATTTATTTTCTTTCATTTATTTTTATTTTTTTAAAATGAAAAAGATGTCTTTTATTATTATTATTAACGTTATACAAATACTAAAATCTCTTTGTTTTTTTCATTATAAAAATATATTTATTTTAGTACAAAAATATTTTAATTTAATTAAAATTATTATAATATTAAAATACTTGATCATAATTATAAAATAAGAGATGCATTTTTCTTATATAGATTTAAAAGTTTATTTTGGTTGGTAAAATAATATTTATTATTAACTAGTTTAGAATTTTGTAAATTTGTTTAAAAAAATATGGTAATTTCTCAAAGGCACATCTAAAATTTGGATTTGACAAAAGACAGTCTAAGGTTTAAAAATACTTTTTCATTTTATTCATCTATCAAATCTGATTATAAATTATATTAACATCATTAATGATACTGATTTACATACCATAGGTCTGGTCTATTATTCAAATCAAACTCAACGTGAGTCTGATTGATCAAAGACCAAGATCATATTAAAATGTAAAAGTGAACCATGGTATATTTGTTAAAATTCATATTGTAGGTTGTAAAAAGGAAAAAGAGGAATAAGATAGCAACTCCACTTTTTTAATTCTCAATTATTCAAAACAATATTTTTAATCAAATATACTTAAAAAATCATGCTTTTAACACTAAATTTTTTTATATCGAAACTAAATTCATCTGTGAATTAATTTTTTGTCCGCGTTGAAATCGAGTGTAATAAAGTCTTTTTTTCATTACAAAATTTGAATAAACACAAACTCTATCAACTCAAGGTCTAATGGTTATGGATAGCAATTGCGGGTTCGTGAGTAGGTCACAAATCACTCATAGCAACTGAGAGCTCATGGGCAGGTTGTGAATCGGTCACGATAGTCTCGAGCTCATGGGCAAGTTGTGAATTGGATCTATCTAGGTTTATTAGTGAGTTTTGATCAAAATTTACTGATGAACATAGACAGATCCAATTGGACTCACACTACAAGAAAATTCCAAAATAGTAATGGGATTACCGACGAAATTTTATTCCGTCAGTAAATTCCGACAGAATATTTATTCCGTCGGAATATACCAACGGAATCCATATTCCGTCGGTTTTAAATAAAGAAATAAAAAAAAATTAAGAGTTCCCGACAGAAATTATTTTCCGGCGGTAATTACCGACGGGAAATAATTTTCGTCAGTAAATCTAATATTTTTTTTAAAAAAAAAGTAATTCCCG
>JBBUKS010000104.1:4788498-4809500 GCA_038050645.1 Hedychium gardnerianum | reverse complement strand
TTTGTACTCACCACCCCTACTTCTATTGTTGTTTTCCTTGTTAGCAGGATTATGATTGGGTCGCTTGGAGGATATCTGTCTGCGCCGTCCCACTCCCATCGAACTCCGGATTTACTTTCGTCTTGTGATGGTTTGTTTCTAGCTTCCGGTATTGTATTAATAGATTTGTATCCGGATTTCAATTTTGTTTCTAATTGTGCACTTGGTGGTTTAAGCCGGGTGACTCACAATAGTATATTTTTGGGTTTTCTGGTCGTGTAGACCATTTTTACTATTCAATTTTTATTATTATTACATTGTGTGGTTGTGCAATACCCGAGTAGGGTATTTTTCTTAGTTATTATACTATGTGATTGTGAATACCCGTGTGGAGTATATTTAGTAGTTGTTGATGTGATTATGTATTCAGGATATTGTCTGCCGTAGAGGGAAGGTGCTGTCCGATTTTCATCGGATAAATATCCTTCTGGGGCGTGAAACATTCATGCATAATCATATTTGTTTCCAACTTTGTTTTGCAAGACCTTTATTAATATTCTTGTTGTGCTAACTTTGTTTTGCAAAAAAATAAAGTTCGAGTTGACCGAACATGGTGGTTTGGTCGATTGATTAGGGTGACCAGAACAAATTTGAATCAAGCCAAAAAGGAAATAATGGTTCAGTCGACTGATTGGTGAGTTCGATCAACTAAACATACTTGGTAACCGGAGATTCGATATGATCGAATCAGTTAACAAAGGAAACTCAAGGGTTTAGTAGATTTAATATGGGGTCGGTCGATGGTAAGCACAGATTAAATAAAATCGAATCGAGCAACAAAGGAAATTCAGATGTTCAATCAACCGATCAGGAGGGTTGACCGAAAAGGTAGATTTCGTGGAAGATATGATCTAGGTAGATCGTGAACTTAGACGCAAACTCGGGCAATTTTTGGATATCAATCGATCAAAAAGAGATTCGATCAGCCATGTGAAAAGTTTATAAAAACATCCTCAAGATCTAAGGCTCAGCAATCAATTCTCTCACCTTCCTCTACTACTCAATTCATGAAGTGCTACTACTGCTACGACAAGAAATCTCTCTGACAACGTACGACTATATTCAGCTTTTTTGTTGTCGGTAATCTTTTTATTGCATTTCATTAGAGGTTAGTAAGTTATTATTATCCCCTACATCTTTGACACCGGGAAGGATAACGATTATCCTGCGTGCTGACAAGAAGGGAGAATTGATGAGAAGGCAAGAAGAGTACCCAAAGAAATCAAGGAAAAAACCATTGTTTGCCAAAGAAATAAGAAACTTTCTTATTAGTCGAGGATGAATGCTCTTATAGACGAAACATATGTTTATATAGACTCTAGAATCTAAGATTAAAGAAAGGAAATATTTTTTTAATATATGGACCTCAATTCCAATCTTGTAAGAAAATGAAAGAAATCCTACCTGAAAAAGAAATTTCTTAACAGAACGAATTTTTTATAACAGGATGCTGACATAGACAAACCCTAACCCATAAATATCAGAAATACTAAAATTTACCCTAAATACCATAAAAATGAAAGTTACCAAAAATAGCAAAGAGGACTTTAAGAGGGCCTAAACGGTGGAATTTAGGCCCAAAACATGGCAATTACAAGTTCCACTGTAATAAACGTAGATCTCGGAATTCTACACGAATGAGCATAGATGAAGTCTAATTCCAAGTCCCGAGTCAAAAGTGATGCCCTTTTGAAGTTCAAGTGGTCATAACAGGTTTGGTCCTGCATCAATCTTGTAATGATTTCTCTCCTTACCAAAAGTTGTTGGAAGGAGGTATTCAGTGAATTGCCCATATGAAACCGTCCAAAGGATCATGGACCTTGGAGTAGTAGTTGCAGGACTATGAACCAAGTAACCGACCTTGTCTTCTATGATTTGTTTTTCCGCTTCAACTCTATGATTGTTTTTGTATTAGAAAAGAAAGGTTTTTATCAAGCAATATTCACCCCCCCCCTCTATTGCACTTTTCGGTCCTACACGCGCCTTGTGCCACATCAGCAAATCAATCTTTATCCCGTGCCACATCATTCATGTGTTCCTTATCCTCATGCCACGTCAACCAAATGATCCTTATCCTATGCCATGTCATCCATCCAAGACTTATCCCATCAACCTCGGACGCCACATTAGCACACAAGACATCTTAGCTGATAACTTAGCATAAGGTCAACCGAACCTTACCATTCGGTCTCCTAGACCATTCGGTCAACCGATTAACCTAATTGGTCTACCAAAACCTACAAAATAAAGTATATGTAGAATATTCAATTTAAATATTTAGACAATTATACTTAACTATATGATCTCAACTTCAGAATCCAAGTGAAGACCCTTAGTTGGATTGACGCTTAAAGTCGTCCTCATAAAGAGGACTCGTCGTTACTCTTTCTTCTTTTTAGAAGAACCTCTCCACTCCATGAGTTTACCTTACTTACCATTTGTCAAACATCCAGGCCTCCAGACCTGTTTGAGCTTCCTCTACTCAACATCTGATCACTTGACCTCTCTAATTCAATCTTCATCCTTGCTGACCCATTGAATCCATTTTGCCAGATGACCGATCCCTTGACTCATCTGAACTTCCATGCCTGGTGTCCTTGATCTACTAAAACATCTATGCCTAGTATCCGGTCCACATGACCTACTAGGAATTTCACTTGCCTAGTATTTGGTCAGCCTGATCTACTAGGGATTTTCTGACTGAGCTACATGCATACTCAATGCAATCATTAGATCACAACAAAACTTAACTTTAAACCTTTGTCAACATCAAAATTTAGATTCAATTATATGATGCACCCTGCACCAACAACCATGACCCATTTGGACTTTCCTCATCTCCGATCATCAAGTGTCTTATCAATCATGATCCACTTAGGCTTTCCTCTTGTCAACTCCCTATTAGATTTTCGACCACCAAGTATCCAGTCAACCATAACTCACTTCAACTTTACTTTCTTGTCAAGTAATTCGGTCATCCTTGACCTATTTGACTCTTACTCAATCAACTACCATATTGATTGACTATCAAATATATGGTCAACCTTGACCTTCTTGACGTCCAACAAACATATTGATCAAGCATCTAAACCCAACTTGAGTCAACTCGAGCTTAGTCAACTTGGTCAACTTTGACCAGAGGTCGATTGCACCAACATTTTTACGAGCTTAAACAGACATCGAGAGCTTGGAACAATCTATTTGACAAGTATTTGCAAGAAAATAGTTTCTTGAGATGCATCCACGAGTATACACTCTATATGGAAGAAGGAATTCAAGTAAAGAAAATGGAGGATGAAACTTTAATTTCACAAGAAAACTATGACAAAGAGGTTCTCAAGAAATCTAATATGGTCAATTACAACAAGTTAATACTCTTATGCAATTTAGAGCACAACTATCGAAAGTGAATAAAGGAGAAGAGAAAATTGATCCAACTATATTCAAAAGTCTAATTGGGAGCTTAAGATACTTGATTTGTACAAGATCCATCATTTTATTTGCAGTTGGAGTTGTGAGTCAATTTATGAAGAATCCAGTTGAGTCTCATATATTGGCAATTAAGAGAATACTTCGTTATATTAAAGATACTCTTAATTATGACATTCTTTATTCATCCTCTAGCAACTATAGGTTGACGGGCTATTGTGATAGTGATTTTACGGGAGACATTTATAATAGAAAAAGCACAATTGGTTTTATATTATTTTTGGAAAATAATGTAATTTCATAGAGTTTTAAAAAGTAAGCTATTGTGACACTTTGAAATTGTGAAGTTGAGTATGTTGCAGCTACTTTTTTACTTGTCATGCTATATGGTTGAGAAAATTATTAAGGTAATTTCATTTGGAATAAGAAAATGCTACAAAGATCATGATTAATAATAAGTCAGTTCAATGTTTGATAAAATATCTAGTGTTTCATGAACATAGCAAGCATATTGACATAAGATATTATTTTATTTGAGAATATATTACAAAGAAAGAAGTTAAATATAAATATATGAAGATTATGGATCAAATTGTTGATGTTTTTATAAAATCATTCAAATTTGGTGATTTTCAAAGACTAATGTTCATATTGGGAGTAAGGAAGATTCAAGTTTAGGGGGGAGGGAGTATTAGAAGTTGAATTAAACTTTAATACATGAACCCTAGTAACTGTTTGATGTACATAAATAAAGTGAAACATGAATTTTGTAATTCATGTATCTAGATAGAATAAGTTCATGTATCGATTTGATAAAGTATAGTCTAGGAGTTTTTATTGGATAATATAAATAGTCATTAACGTAAAGTTACAAGACAGGTCATTTTACAATACAAGTTATTTTACTACAATTCCTTTTCTCTTCCTAGAAAGCTATTTGAGAGCCTATCACCTACCAACAAAAAGGTGGTTCGACCACAAAATCATCACATTTATTCCATAATCTCCAAGTGCAAAAACACACCTCAGTGAGGTCTATCACTAGGTTCCAGTTATTGATGCTGAATAGGATAGTGATTAGGCTGGTGAAAAGGAGGATCTGAGGAGGAACAAGAAGAGAAAATGAAAAAAACAAAGAAGAAGATCGCTGACCTCTAGGATTTTTAGAAAAAAAGAAATATTATTTAATATAGAGGATAATCCCTCAAACAACTAATAGGACGCTTATATAGACTAATCCTAATTCATAAATACTAAACATATCAAAAATATCCTAAATATTATAAAAATAAAAATTACTAAAAATAGTAAAAATATATGTTTGGAACCTTCTAAAATGACCTAAATGATGTTTTTTAGGCCCAAAACTTGACGGTTATGAGTTCTCTCATAACAAACGTAGATCTCTGAATTATGCCTGTGTGGTCGTTGATAAAACCTGATTTCGAATCTCGAATCAAAAATTATGACTCATTGAAGATAAAAAAATCTTGAAGAGATCTTCTAAAACAAATTCTACATCAGTTATACTCCAAAATGTTTTATATTATTGATTTGGTTTGGATCACTTAGTGGGATCACGATTGGAGGAATATAATTCGAATTAAATCGATCTTTGGGTAGTAGTTAGTACAACTTGTCTGAGGTGGATAGATCTTGGCCAAGGTGGACATGACTTTTCGAGATGGACGTGTGACATCGAGAGGAGAGTGAAATTGGGCAAGATGGTTGGCTTCAGTGTTGGGGGAGAGTCAATGACATGTAATTCCTTTTGTATCTCTTGCTCTTTCGAGGATTGCACAGGTCACCCGACAATCGATGCCAAAAGGTCCCCTCTAGTGTTGCAATAGACTTATAGATAGGCTAAGTGTTGCAATATGGTTGAAACTGATGGGCCACCACGAATTGTTGGGCGTAAGCACCATTCATCTGATATTTGATAATTTTTGCTTGTATCTAAAATTTAAAATTATCTGAAAGACGCATCTAAGATTGTCTAAAAGATATATATCTTTTATTTTATTCCTCTATTAAAATTGACTTTTTCTTCTTTTACATTTCGTTTTTACATTCAATTTTTTTTTCTCTTTTTTTTTTAAATTAATTTTTTTTTCTTTGTCTGCATACAACAACAATCATTATGATGTTAACTTTTTTAAAAAAAAATTACTGTAGTCCTTATTTTTAAAAATCAACACCTCAGCTTAATTACACCAATATCACTGTGATGCTGATATTTAGAAATCAGCATCATAGCGATACTGGTGTTTAAAAACCAACACTATTGCGATGCTGGTGTGGTAAGCTGTAGTATTATTTTTTAAAAATAGTATACAAAAGGACATATTTAAACTCGGAGCATTGTAAAAATCCACATGAGGTGGAATGATTCCAATTGGAGCTCTCTAGGTTCGTTAATGAGTTTTAATCGAAATCCAATGATAAACCTAGAAGATTTGGATTTTTGAAAAATTGACATATAACGAAAGAGGGTGTAGTGAAGGTATTTATGATGTCCATGCTTAGTTCCGACATCCTTACGATAAGTTATGTGTATGTGTCAATTGACTTAAAGTTATAAACTTTGAAAATCTTCTGATCATTGTTGTTAATAACTCCAAGTTGATTTCTCTAGGTATATATAGACTACAGGACACTTCAGAAACCTATAGCACTTGGAATGAGTCCAATCAAAACTCTCTAGGTCTCAATGGATTCTGACTGAAACCCATTGATTAATCTAAGAGATTTGGATTTCTAAAAAGTTGATATGTAATGGAAGAGAGTAGTGTAATGACGATATTTATGATGTTCATGTCTAGTTTTGATATATCTACGATAAGTTATGTGTATGTATGTATCAATTGTCTGCTTTCGAGATCATAACTTTTGACTCGAGTATCAGAATGAAGCATAATTTTTTTGAATCGAAACTCATTCAGATATCTACATTTGTTACCGGTGGAACCTATAACAACAGAGTTTCAAGCCTAAAAAATTGTTTAAAGCCTTTTCAGAGGGATCAATTGGTTTCAGTTAAAACTCATTGATGGACCTAGTGAGCTTCTATCGAACCTATTCTAAGTGCTATAGGTTTTTGAAATGCCTTGGAGTCTACATGTGCCCAAAGAAATCATCTTGAAATTATTATCATAAGTGATCAGAAGATTTTCAAAGTTCATGATTTTAAGATAATTGACACATGGACATCATAAATACCTTCACTACACTACCATCTTCCATTATATGTCAATTTTTCAAAAATTCAAATCCCCTAGGTTCATGAATTGGTTTCGGCCAAAACACATTGATGAACCTAGAGAGCTTCGATTGGACTTATTTCAACTCCTGTGAATTTTTGCAGTGCTTCAAAGTCTAAATATGTTATTCTTTACTATTTCTTAAAAAATTAACATCACAGCTTAATACACCAACATTGCTGTAGTGTTGATTTTTAAACACCAGCACCACAGTGGTACTGGTTAAACCAACAACACAACAGTATTAGTGTAATTAAGTTGTGATGCTGATTACCATAGTATCACAGTGATTGTTGCATGTATGTAAAGAAGAGAGAAAATTTTAATTTAAGAGCAAAGAGAAAAATTATTGCATGCAAAAGAAAGAAAAAATAAAAGAAAAAATCAACTTTAACAGAGGAATAAAATTAAAATAAAATACGTCTTTTAGATAATCTTGAAATTAAGTTCTCTTTTTAGACAATCTCAAACTTTACGTGTGCCTCTTTGAAAAAATTACCGTATGATATTTCCCCATCAACACTCTTCGAGCTTGGATGTCATGGTACATATGCCAATAGAGTTGATCACAAGTGTGCTTATGGGATTCAAGGCAAAATGACAATTATCTAACATTTATTTTTCATTATCAATTTGACTTCCCCATGATATTAGTGACCTATATAAATATTCTAATTTTCATTGTTTATGTTATCTCTATAAATATTCTAAGTTTCATGTTTATGTTATCTTTGTTCTATTGGTTTCTCTGGGTATGCATTGCTCTTGCCTGTGATCTGTGTGAAGTGCTAGGAATATTTTGACTTTTCGGTGATATTAGCGACCTCTCTATATAAACACTCTAATCTTGATTGTTTATGCCATCATCGTTTGTTCTATTGGTTTCTCTCAATATTCCTCTTGCTCTTCTACTTGTGACTTGTGAAGTGCTAGGAATGCTTGCTAGAGCAGGTTATCGACTTCAAGGAGTGGTGGTTCGAGGTGGGCTTGAGAAGCTCTCCTGACTTCCATTGATGCCTCTGGTTAGGTTTGAATAAGTCTTTCTCCAAGGATTTCTCTCACATGCTTCCTTCTAGTCTACAAAACTCGAGGTCAAACAGATCGATCCTTTAGCTCATGCTAGAGGTGATTCGCTTTCATGAATGGGAATGATAGTTGGTTGGAGACTTGGCTCTTTGTTCTTCTAACGATCCTAGTGTTTATGCTTATTAGGCTGGTGGAGCATTGCATTGCGTAAGAACTTGACTTCTCCAAAGGATGTAGTGCAACAATAATAACACAAATGAAATTGTTAATTTTCTTATATTAGATAGACGATTTTATCTCTTAATTCGTTGATTTTTTTTTTAATACAATTTATGCACATTTAGAAGTCGACGACTAAAATATTCATTCTTAATAATATTTGAACTCTGATCTTCTTAGTTAATTTTTAAGCGCTTTACCAGTACATCACATCCGGGGGCATAAAATTTCACTTTAATTATCTTAATTTTTTTTTGTACAATCAACTAATCATAATCATAATGTGTTTGAATTTGTGATTTAGAACAAAAGGAAAGTGAATATTGAGCAGTCACTTATGGAGTCGATTGAGATCATAATGAAGCAAATAGAATATTTGTAAGTCGATTTGAGAAGTCAATTGATGAATTTCAGAAGTAAATAGAATGTTCGATAGTCGATAGTCGACTTTTCGAGCAAAATGTTTGTGTATTAATAATAGGAGTACATAGTGTTTTAATAAAATCTAGGTATTCAACAATGTCGTACAAGATTCAAATGATATGAATCAAATTTTATATGGTACAAACACATTGAGAACTTTTGACCTCTAGTAACGCAAGATTAATATATATTTTTTTTAATTTAGATATATAGTTCTTTGAATCAATTAATTTTAGATATGACAGATTCGGCCCCATGAAATTTTTTTAATGACCATCAGGATAAATTGGGAAGTATTCACAGAGACTCATCCAAGCGGCCAACGTTATTAAGGTTGTCGTCCCTCTAGAGGAAAATCTCTATAGTGAGTCGTAGTTGAGATTCGACTCTTAGATACCTGATTAACGACTTGGAAGGCCTAACTGTTGGTGAAATCGCCTCAGGTCAAGGTTGACCAGGTTGACCAAGCTCGAGTTAACTCGAGTTGAATTTTGATATTTGATCAATATGTTAGTAAGAAGTTAAGTAGGTCAAGGTTGACCGGATACTTGATGGTGAGAAGAAGTTAAGTAGATTAAGGTTGACCGGATACTTGACGATGTCGTAAGTCCAAGTGGGGCACGGAGGATCGAACACTTGTCACTAGACAGAAAGTCTAAGTGGGTCACTGTTGACCAGATACTTAGCTGTCAAAAGTCCAATATGGAGTTGGCACGAGACAGAAAATCCAAGTGGGTCACGGTTGATCGGATATTTGGTGATCGGATGTTCAACAGGTAGTTGACAAGAGAAAAGTCCAAGTAGGTCATGGTTGATTAACACTTGGAGATTGAAAGTCTAACAGAGAGTTGGCTTGAGGCATGAAGTCCCGACAGGTCAAGTTGACTGGATGCCAGACTATAATGAAGTCCTAGCAGGTCAAGGTTAATCGGATGCTATGCAACGAGGAAATCTCAACTAAAGCTAACTTTCGAAGGCCATAACTTTTGACTTAGATATTAGAACGAGGCGATTTTTGTTGAAAAACATAGCTCGTTCAGATATCTATGTTTGTAAAACTCTGATATCAGTTGACTGATGGGTTTGATTGATCGACTGATGGGTTTGATTGATCAACTGATGGATTTAACAGTAAGTTGATTCAATTATTTGACTCAATTGATGACATCAATCGACTAATGGTTGACATTAGTTGACTAATGGCTTCAGAAATCAAATAGAAGCAAGTCGATTCGATTGTTTGACTCAATTGATGACATCAATCAACTAATGGCTGATATCAGTCGACTGCTGGCTTCAAAAATCAAACAGAAGCGAGTCGATTCGATTGTTCGACTCGATTGATGACATCGATCAACTAATGGTTGATATCAGTTGATTGATGACTTCATGAATTGAACAGAAGCAAGTTGGATTGGTTTGTTTGATTCGACTAATTGCATCAGTCGACTAATGCCAATTAGCATTGAACAGAAGCGAGTCGGATTCACTTGTTTGATCTGACTGATTTAATAAGTCAAATGATGGTTTATATCAGTAGACTGATATTCAAATTATCGATAAAATCAGATAGATTTTAGAAGGTTCTGTGGTCGTTCAATGACATGAATAGTGTTGGAGACATATCAATCAACTGATGGGTAAGATGAGTCAACTAATAGGTGAAAATCAGTCTTGACCTAAAGGCTTTAAAAGATGGGTTTCAAGGAGTTTTTCACAATCTGTTCTTGAGATGTTAGAGGCGAAGTGCTGCTACATTTTTAATCATCGAAAGGTATTGCAAAGTGACAAGCAAGCATCCAAAGTGACAAGCAAGCATTCAAAGCAAAATTCTCAATTGTAAAGTATTTTTGCTTTCATTTCCATTTGTATTTTCTATTGCTTGTATTTATTCTTGTAAGAATAGCTTGTAAGAGGCTTCTCCTCCTTCGGAAGGTATCTGAAAAGGAGAAGTTCATAGTGGAAGGAGATCACTAAAGGTAGGCCTTGAATTAGTCGCCTAAGAGGTGGATACCAAGTAAAATCTTGGAGTTGTGCATGAGGAGTCAAGTTTGAATCAAGGTTTCTGCTGCACATTCAAACGACGAGCTCAACAAGATCGAGAGAAGCAATCGAAGCTATTCACCCCTTCTATTTCACACGGTCCTAACAAGTGGTATCAAAGAAAGACTGCTCTTTATCAGACTAACCATCAGAAGAAGCATGAGCTAGAGAAAGAAGGAGCTACATTTTTGGAGCCCTCTAATACCAACAAGAGCTTGGGTTGAAATACATCCCCAAGATAGTTTCGAATATGATACTCGAGTACCTTCACCATTTGGATTAGGAGGCTTCGATCATTGAAAATCAAGAATGAAATTTTTCTTTATGATGGACATAGCGCAATGGTTTGTTCTAACGGAAGGATTTAAAGCTCCAAGAGACAAATGGTGAAAACTTCTTTAGAAGAGCAAATGAACCGAGGAACAAATCAAGAGATCCGAGGCTCACAATAAAGTAATTGATGTGCATAGATTATATATAATTTTAGACACTTTATATTGCACATCTAATTATATTTCTTTAACATGATCTACATTATTGCACCTCATTTTATTATGTTATCATGATTTTTACTCAATATCTACGGAGATATGCTCTTTTCGTGTTTTCATTTACAGGATGTGTTTTGGAGTAAAACAAAACTTTAACAGAGAGCAGAGCAGAAAAGTAGAGCAGAAAGTAGAGTAGGAAGCAGAGCAACCAGGCCAAAACTCTGGTCGTGCCTCAGTTATAGAAAGAACTCAAGGCACAGCCGTGTCTCCCAAATACGACCGTGTGATATTTCTGAAGACGGCCAAGGCATGAGCATGTCTCCCAGACATGGCCATGTGTCAATCCTAGGAGAACTTCAAGCACGGTCGTGTGTCCCATACATGGCTGTGTCTAGCTAGCAGTGCTTCCTCAATCCTAGGCCATGCCTCGCAGGAATGACCATGCTTCTACTCAACTCAACCTCAAGACCAGGTCGTACCTCTTAGGCACAACCGTGTGCCAGAAAAACATGGGCTGTGCCAAATGCCTATAAAAGGGGGTGTTTACCCCTTTCTTAACCGGGGGGGGGGGAGGTTGTTCTTCCCTTCTAGGGAGAACACTAGGTCCATCCATACTCTATTTCCAGACATTTTTCCAGCGATCCAAGGTGGATTTCTCCGATCCATCCATCATCCATGCAGGGAGAGCACTCCCAAAGGCCAAGACATCAACCGACTAAACATTCCTTCCCTCTTCTCTTAGATTGGAATAAAATGCTTATTTACTTATCTTTGTTCTTTCTCTCTTTGTCTATAGAGTAGATCTCTTGTATTCTAGGGTTAGGGAATATCTATGATGTGATTGATGATGTATGAACTATGGATATGCCAATTTTCTATTTCTATGAGATGTTACCTCTTATGATATATGTGTTGTGTCTTGTATATGTTTGACGAAATGTGTATGTGAATGATGCATGTAGATCTAGGGTGTATGCTTCTATGTTAAGGTTGCAACTAGACTGGATAATCGAAAAATCCTTAGTGACAAAGGATACTCATTCAACTGAACTATTATGCCCTTAGTGACAAAGGACATAGATATTTACCCACTTTTTAGAGTTAAAAGACCTTGACATAGGAGTTAGTAGTTGAGCGGTAGAGAGAGAAGCTCCAACTTCTCTCTATGTTTTCGGCCATCCACCACCTCGGCGAGGAGAGTTGGGAGTGTAGGATCGTGGAGTATAGGGCAAGCTGATTGTGACGAGCTTAGGGAGAAGCTGAGGTTCTTCTAAGGTGGGTGAGCCCTTGTCGGAGTCCCCCCTAAGTTCCATCCGATCACTGGAATGCCCTGAGTGAGCCCCATTCAAGGAGTGCTCTGACCCTATGCGTCTAAGCAGGAGACAAATTTTGATAAGAAGCAGTGTTGTACGAGCACCGAGGAAGAAGGGGAAGGCCTTTGGGAGATAGACATCGCAGGGATGGAGCTTTGAACTGGAGCACGGAGCTCTGCTGATCGTTGGACTTCTTCAAGGTGCAGGGCACACAATGACATGGTCTGAAACCACATTAAGCCATTGATCTACATATGAAACACTACAAGAACCAAGAGACAACACAGTACAAGCAAAAGACAGCAGGTAGTGAGGCAGAGCAGCAGAGTTGGTCGGAGCGACGCGGCTAGTGGCGGAAACACCACTGGAGGTCCATCCTGATTACGCAGGACTGCGGAGACACTGAGAAGAACTAAGGCTGCTGTAAACCCTAAATACACTGCAAAGGGGGAGGGAGGAAGCTCTCAAGTGGTGCAGGAGGGAACTGGCAACACCGGCGTTGCTAGAGGTGAGGAGGACGACGAAGACTAGGAACTGACCGTTGGCACTAAACACATCTGCACTTCTTCCATCAGCCAACCAATCAGCAATGAGGATTAGGATGATGTGGTGGCTTGATTTCGAATGATTGTAGGTGAAGCGACAATTTCAAATTCAAAGCATTTGGATCGGGTTAACGGGTAGTGGATTCGAGCGGAAGGTTGAGATCCAATATCGAATTAACTTAACACGTGGAACAGACGACTTGAATTTCCTTAAACGTGGTCGTTGGATCCAACGGCGGGGACAACTGCAACTAAACCAGGTTAGCGGGTCAGCGGTTCAAGCAATTGGTCAGAAGTCAACAGGTCAAAGGATGGACGGTGGAGATCTACTCACACGAGGAGACCGGATTCAATGGTTGCTAATGGCACCGGTCAACTGAATGCTGACTTACAATCTGAACCACTGAAGCTTGAATCTAGCGGCTCGACGAGGCTTGACCCTTTCAACCCCCACTGTGCATCAAATTCCCCAGCGTGCATCATGTACAGGAGACTGCTGGCCCCTCGTTGGGGATGGAGTCCTTTCCCGTGGGATGCATTTGAGGACTGTGAACCTACACGATGTGCCTCTAGAGAACTACAGCAGGATCTTCGCCAGCGCTTCGACGGATTGGGCCACAATTGGTGCTGGACAAAGGAAAACAATAATGCCCAGAGGAGGAGTAGACCATACCCAGGAGGGAGACAATTGACACCCAGGCGAGAGACAATTGACACCCAGGCGGGAGATAATTGACAGTGGTACTTCTGGTCAGCTGTAGTTGATCGTCTCACGAACCATGCGAACAAACCCAAGCACTGAACCAATGAACCCACAGAAGGCGCAAGGGCAATCACCAGGCACCCAAGGACAAGTGCAGGAATGACCAACTCAAGGACTGCGACCCAGGCACTGGGTGGAACTATTCACATAGAACAGAGCTTACTTCGAGAATACTGCATTACACCTGATCAAGCAGCAAGAGGAAGAATCTTTCCTTGTGGGTGAAGACTCGGAATTGATTGAGAATACCGCAGGGCACTATCTGGTAGGTAGATTTCTAAGGAGATTACCAATTTGGGGAGTATTTCAGCAAATGATCAGGAGATGGTGCTACCCGCCGCACAAGATCCTCTCCCATGACTCCCTATGGTTAGTCTTCAAATTCAAAATCAAGGAAACTTGTGACGTAGTTCTAAAAGGAGGGGCATACATCTCTTATGAAATCCCCCTCTACCTCAAAACTATGCCGCAATGTTTCACCTTCAGGAAGGAAGTGCAAACCAAATACCCTTGTGGATGCAAATATATGGGCTACCAATAGATTGCTGGTCCCTTTCTGGACTAAGCAAGGTGACATCCCAGATTGGAACCCCACTATACACGGACAGGGTCACTAAGAATAGGGAACAAATAAACTTCGCAAGGGTCCTGGTCGAGGTTGATGTCACTAAAGCGCTACCAGCGAGCATCCTGGTCATCTTGTCGAATGGCCAAAAGGAGGTACTCTAGCTATACTTTGAATCCATTTTGAAGCTTTGCTCCATATGTAGATGCTTGGGGCATTATCAGGAACACTGCCCAATCCGAATGCCGGTGCCTGATCAATCGCCAGGGCGACCAACGACAGCTATAGACCCACCCTCAGGCCAAGCGCAGGGGGCTCATCGACCACAAGGACAACCTCCGACAGTGGCAGGCCCAACCCTAGTTGTAGGGCCGACCTCCTCAGGGGCGGATTCATCAGCAACTTTTGCCCTACGAACTCAGAGAAACCATGCCCCCCACTAGGTTCCAAGGCATTGGAAGACACCAAGAACCCTTCTGATATGCAAATGGGATTCCGATCATATCATGACCACCATACAGTCCGACCATCGTGGAAGAAAAAGGAAAATTCAAAACATGGCAATAATCTCAGAATCAGAGGAATGCAGTCCAGTCAAGCAGTAGGTCTCAAATACTAGCACACTGTCAACAATTAGCACGCTGAAATTTGGCACTGTTCCTTTGAGCCTCGATCAAGATTCAATGGAGTCCGACCTTGGTGGAAGGAAATTGGTGTATATGGAAATACCTGGGCAGGGTAAGAGGTTCCATAGGCGAGTAGCAAACCAAGCAAGGACAGTTCTAGAAGTCGCCCAGGCTGTTGATACAGTTTCTAGCACAAGCTCTAGGATTACTGATATGACTCCTAGGGTTTCAGAACATCCTATATTTCAATCATCCAAGCCTATTTCAGTTCAACCAATCCTAGAGGATGGTTCGGGCCAAACTATAATCCCCAAGCCGAGCAAAGACACAATTACAAGACCTATTAGTGAAACTATTCCAATTTCAGACATGGTTCTAGAATTTGAACTTGTATCAATATCTGCCTTGGAGGGGAGGGGTTCGAGCAACCAGCAGGGAAGGTATTGACAGAAACAACCTTTGAAATGAACTCAGCAGCTTGTTGCAATTCAGAATTGAGTATTGTTCCCCAGAGTTGGGCATCTCAGCATCAAACAATATAGTCTTAGTGGGTTCTGACCTTGTATCAGACCAGGCACTTATAGACTAGGGTGTAGGCCCAGCTAGTCAAGAGCAACTCCTACCAAAATTGTTACTACCAGATGCACTCGCAACCACAGTTTCTGCCTTGTCAAACCCAGCACCAGCAGAATTAGATACACCTGCACATGCTGCTACCACTATCTTTGGTATTTCAGAAAAGGTTTACCCAGACTCAGTTGGTCTGAATTTAGGCCACTCAGATTCAGAGAAAGCCACAGATCTAATAAGGTCAGAACAAACTCCTGGCAACCTTGCATGCCCAAATGTAATCAGACATTCTAATCAGCCAGGACCAATCTTTGAACCTAACCATCACTGAACATGAGAACTTTGACAAGTCTTCAAATCAAGGTGACACTACAAGACCAGTATTATATGAGGAAACAAACTTGGACACAAACTCAGGAACTGGAACTGAAGTAGACACCCCTTCTAGTATGTCAGAAACTGATACACAGGAAGAAAATTTAGACATAGAATCAAGAAGTGATGGAGAGGTTGTTGCTGGACCAAATTTGAGACATAGGAGGGAACATCATGAAGAGCAAGGAAGGGTCAAGAATAAGTTAGAGCTACAAAAAATAGCCCTTGGACTAAATAATTAACAAATTGCCAATGGGAGCAGCCCAAGGTATCAGACAAGGGCTAGAGTGCTTAGGAAGAATATGGCAATGGAAGGACAAGTACAAAGCAACATACGAAGAGGAATTGAGCAAGCTCATAGCCTAACCTTACACAATTCTTTCACTGCCATCTCTGACATTATGGAGGGGGAAATCACTACTGAGCTGGAATTGAACAAAGAGAAAACAAAAAGCCTTGGGGGCCAACAAGCAACATAGAAATGCAAAGAAGGTATCCAGCTTAGATCAAGCAAGAGGCTTCATGTGCCTTTCACCCCCTTGAAGGAGCAAGGCAAAACAGATTGGCCAACACATCCAGAAAATCCAACAATGCTAGAATCTATGAACTTGTAGAATTCAGAAAAGGAAGAGGTCATGCCTGTAATTGTAGGGTTGGCAGCTGTTGATTGGTATCACGGGGATCAAACCTTTGGTAAGGGAGGCCATGGAGAGGAGAAAGAGGCAATGAAGGAGGATGTAGATGTGAATGGGAAACAAGAAAGGAAGGGGAACAAAAATAGTGTTAGGAGACATGTGCCACCTAAACAAACATGAAGATAGGCACTTGGAACATCAAAGGCCTAAACAAGGGCCTCAAACAGAAGGAGGTAGCCAACCTCTTCCTGAAGCAAAGGTTAAGTGTGTTATGTCTTTTGGAAACAAAGCTAACAATGCAACAATATCTGAAAGTCAAAGCTACAACATTTCAGCAATGAGAATCTAAACACCACACAGTTGCAAACTCTAGGAGTAGGATGTTATTGTTATGGGAACCTCACCTCATCACATTAGAGATCAAGAAATGGGAGGAGCAATTCATTCATACTATAATCCAGGACAAAGTTGTAGGGACCTATTATGTAGTGACTTTTGTCTATGGAGAGCTCACAATCCCCAACAGGAAACATTTATGGACAGGAGTACACCAATTGGCTGAAACTCATGGGAGATTTTAATGCTCCTCTCTCACCAGCTGATAGACAAGGAGGGATAGATGTTACCACATAAGCTACAGCTGATTTTCAGGACTTTGCACTCATGGTAGGGATGAAGGACCTTCATTCCATAGGAGTTTAGTTCACATGGACCAATGGGTGGGTAGTATCAAAACTTGATAGGTATATGGTAAATAAAATATGGCTAGAACAGGACCGGATTAGTTTTGCAGATTCCAAGCCCTTAGGGGTATACTCAGATCATGCCTCATGCATAGTCTCCATCCTGGAGCCCAGAAGACAACAATCAAAACCCTTTAAGTTCTACAATATGTGGACTATACATCCGAATTTCAATCAACTATTGAAGGAAGAATGGGACCATGCAAACACTAGCATTCCAGATGGCGTGGCTCAGTATAGATTGAAGCAGAAGCTCTTACTGCTCAAGAGACCACTTAGGCAGCTAAATCATTAGAATTACCAACATATTTAAGAAAGGGAAAAAAGAGCACAAGTTCACCTAGAGGAAGTCCAACAGAGGGTGTTGACTCAGGGATGTGTGGATGAAGAGTATAAAGAAGCAAAGAAAGCTGTTGATTTGCTTACCCAAGATGAGTACCTTTTCTATCAACAACATGCCAAGCATGCATATTTCAAGGAAGTCGATAGGAGTACCACGTTCTTCCACTCCTTAGTAAAGAGAAATAACAAAAGAAGGGAGATAGTTGCAATCGAGAAGGGTAATGAGGAAGTTACATCCAAGATGGAGGAAGTGGTGCAAGAATTCATAGGGTACTTCCTGTCACAACTTGGGGTCCAAAGTGAACGAGCCTCATTTCAAGGGAAGTGTATGCAATTTGGGAGGGTCCTCACAACTGAACAACAGGCCCATCTCACCCGACTCCCCACTGCTGAGGAAATTAAAGAAACACTCTTTGATATCGAAGACCTTAAGGCACCGGGACTAGATGGCTACAACTCAAAATTCTTTAAGCAGACATGAGATACAATCAAGTACAAATTCACTATAGTAATATTGGAGTTCTTATCGAGCGGTCAGCTACTCAAATCATGAAATCACACTCTGATTACCCTAGTACCCAAAATGGCACATGCTAGTAAGGTGCAAGACTACAGACCCATCTCCTGCTGCATGATATTTTACAAGGTTATCTCAAAGCTCCTTGTAGGAAGGTTGGCAGATGTGACAAACAAGCTACTGCATCCTTCCCAGACAGCCTTGGTCAAAAGCAGACTCATCACCGATAATATCCACCTCGCTCAATAGCTATTACGCAACTATATAAGGAAGTAGATTTCACCGAGATGCATCATGAAAGTAGATCTTTAGAAGACCTTTAACTTAGTGCACTGGGGATTTCTTTAAGATGTGCTTTCAGAGTTGTAGTTTCCTACCATTTTCATTACTTTGATCAGAGAGTGCATCACGACTATGACATTCTCTATAGTGATAAATGACATCATGCATGACTTTTTCAAAGGGGGCAGAGGACTCCGCTAGGGTAACCCCCTCTCCCCATACCTCTTTGGCCTATGCATGAAGTATCTCTCTCGTTCCCTTGCGTGACGTACTATTAGGTCAGATTTCCATTTCCATCCCAAATATGAAAATTTGAGGATATCACAATTGGTATATGCAGATGACCTTCTACTACTATCCCATGGAGATGTGACTTCTATTATACAGCTAGCTGATTGCTTATCATAGTTTGCACAGATGGTCGGCCTCACGACCAACATAGCTAAGTCTAATATCTACATGGCAGAGATAGATGCTCCCATATGGGAACAACTCTTGGCTATTATGGGATTTCAAGTGGGGGAAATGCCTTTCAGATACCTAGGGATTCCCATAGCTTCTCAGAAGCTGAAGATGTCATATTATACCCCACTCTTGGATGCTCTCACTAGAAGAGTTAACTCATGGACGAAGAACACACTCTCTTATGCTGGGATGGCTCAACTGATATCATCTGTTCTTCAAGGTATAGAGTGCTACTGGATGTCCATACTTCCACTTTCATGTGGAGTTCTAGAGCGCATATATAGCATCTGCAGATCATTCATGTGGACTACTAAGAGTCCCCCCATTGCGGGGTCAGAGTTGTGCCGTCCCAAACGAGAAGGTGGTCTTGGCTTGAGGGACTTAAAAGCATGGAACCTCACTCTACTAGCTAAGGTTCTATGGTGGATATAGGACAAGCAAGATACACTATGGATACGTTGGGTGCACGACGCGTACTTGCAATAGGTAGGGATATGGGCATTGTAGGTCAGACACACAGACTCCCCACTCATCAAGAAGTTGATGCACATCAGATATAGCATCTTGACATCTACAGGTAGTCCAGAGGCTACGAGTCAGACGCTCACCACTTGGTTTACTTAGAGGAAGGGGGGTGTTTAGCAAGCTTATGACCACTTCTGAGATGTGAGGCCCAGGAAACCGTGGGTGAAGATAATCTGGTAGAGGTATCTTCAGCCGAGCCATGCTTTTACCATCTGGCTACTAGCACATGAATGTCTTCCCGCATGCGTCCGACAGGAGTACCTAGAGGACAGGCGGTGCACTTTCTTTAGGAAGGAGGGGGAGACATTGGATCATGTATTTTTCAGATGTGCTCCTATTTGCTAGCTATGGGGGAGGATCCGAACATGGCTACACATGAGGCCAGAGATGGACACTTACAGGCGTATGCTGAGGACCTTCAGACTACAGTATCGTGACCACTCTACCATGACCAGGGTACGCCACCTTGCCATGTCAGCATTAGTGCACCATGTTTGGAGGGTGAGAAACAGTAGTATGTTTGAGGGGCTTAGACTGGATATAGATCGAGTCTTCAGGAAGGTCGAGATCCACGTCTACAAATCGTTGGAGGTTTTCTCAGATAAGCTACTTAGGCAGGGATGACACTTGGGGGACATGCACGTTTTTGGTCACTGCCCCATTTTGCATTAGTTGTGTCATTCACACTTGCATGCATTTACTATGCATACCACGCATGTAGTTTGGGTAGGATAGTGAGGGTGCGCATACTAGGCATTTTAGGTGGTGTCATGAGCATGAGCTACATTTGGCTATCATGAGCTACATTTTAATGCCTTTGCCACACATTTTGGAGTTGATAGGGAGCATGCATATAGATAGGACTATAAGAGACCCCTGCATGACATATACATGTAGTTGTAGTATAGGTGCCCATTCTGGGCAATTTTTGCTACTCCACTAGGGGTCTGGAGGACATACACTCATAGTTACATACTCTATAGAACTTATAGAGCTACATGGAGTTGACATGAGGAGCACTACCCTTCACGGACGCTGGGAGACGTAGAGCCACATTGAGACATGGAGCCACAACTATACTCGAGTTACATATTGAGTGGGTGAGCGAGTGACATCTTCAAGAAAAAACCTGTAATCTAGATTCATGTGGCAATGAAGTGCATCATAATCCCAAGTGATTCACATTAATTCTATCCCATAGTTTCATTGATGAGCATGATACAAATATTTGTTTGAGAATGACTTAAATAATAATTCTCTGTGCAATAAGTGGCCTAATATTTTCAAGTATCAACTCCTAAGCCAAGTCAAGTCGTCATCTAACTGTGTTCCTTATGCTCCCGGCGATAGGCACTTACCTGCCACATGCATGATTCATTTTTCTCAACTACACAAGGTCTCAAAGGATAGCTCAGATCAAGAGAAACATAATAATTATTTTTCTAGTAACCTAACTCGGTCTCAACTTGTTAGTTTTCACTCATGATAACTATTTTTTAACCCTTATTCATGTCTCTTTTTTTTTATGTGTTTGTATGTAGTAACATGTAGCACTAAAATATGTAGAGGGTTTTTGATTTTTCCAAATGAGTTGACGTGATCCGAGTTTCTCCAGTAACCAAAATATAATTGAGAAATTATCATAGAAACACAAATACTAGTCTGGTTCTATGAATCATGACTATTTTTAGATGTATCAACTATCAATATCAAACATAATGTGAAAGAAATCCTAAGACTAGGCCAATTCTCAGACTCATACAATTACATACATGCTCACTTCATGCTACTATAGATAGAAAAAAA
>JBBUKS010000104.1:4751447-4766052 GCA_038050645.1 Hedychium gardnerianum | reverse complement strand
TTTTTTTAGATCCTTGTATAAGATATTTTCATTTGTATTTAGTTGTTGAACTTGAAGATTGTTAGATATTATCATTTATCTTTAGTTGTTGACTTGTATGGATATATTTGATATGTTTGTTTTCAATTATTTTAGATATGTTTATTTTTGACTTGTATGGATGAATGATAATTAGGATGTGTATATTTATGATGTGTAGAATGTGTATTTGTATGGATGAATGATAATTAAAATTTGTATAATTATGATGTGTAGAATATGTAGGTTGGATTAGATGTTAGTATGATGTATATATGATAAATTTTTGAAATAAATATATTTTTAAAAAAAAATTACATTATGCGACGAATTTGACGACGAAAATAGATTCGCCGCAAAATTATTGTAATTATTACTGTACATCATAATTTTGTGACGAACACTGGATTCGTCGCATATCTACAACGAAACCTGGATTTGTCGCAGATCTGCTATGAAAACTGGATTCATCGCAGATCTGCGACGAATCCAGGTTTCGTCGCAGATCTACGATGAAAATTGGATTCATCATAAATTCGTTGCAGATCTGCGACGAATATAGTTTTCATCGCAGATCTGTGACGAATCCAAGTTTTGTTGCAGATTCATCACAGATCTGTGACAAATCTAGTTTTCGTCGCAGATCTGTGCTTGGTGAATTTTGCGACAAAAGAATAATTCGTCGCAAAATAGGAACGAATTTTGCGACAAAAATATAATTTGTCGCAAAATTTGCGACGAATCTACATATTTTCGTCGCAAACTTTTGGGACGAGAATTTTGGGATGAATAATTGTTTGTCGCTGAATTCGTTGCAAAATTTTTTTGCGATGAATATTTTAATAAAATTCGTCGTAAAATTTATTATAAATTTATTATTTGTTTGTAGTGTTAAATTAAGAGTTAAATTAAGAAGTATATTAGGAACTAAATTGAAAATTGTGAACTTCAATGGAGAGACCTAATCAAGTAATTTTTCAAAGAGCACTTAAAACTTTTAAAATTCCAAAGTATGGTGCAACTAACCTAAAGTAGTGTTTTAGATATATTTCTAAAGATCATCACAAATGTGTCATTCTACTCCCTTTCACTTTTAACTAAAGTGTCCATTCTAGAACAAAATTAAAAGGTTCAAATCCCATGGATCCTTTCTAGTATTGTTATAGGTTTCCCCTGGGCACATGCAGCTGCAAGAGATAGAATGATTAGTTTATACAACGAGGGTTTAATTTTTTCAGAGAATATATTATATGTTCACGGTGTTTAAATTATAATAATGTTGAATTGTCACGTTAGAATTTATTTATGTTTTTGAATTTATTTGATGAGTTAATAGGAAGAAAGGTCGTTTACATCCAAAATTAATCGCGTTGAAAATCTGAATTCTTGAATTAATAAAAAAAAATTATTATTATTGATTCGTCCAAGTATAAGATTTTCTCATGAATAAATTTGATGATTAATATATAAAATATTATCATCATGAGATTTAAGAATTAAATTTTAACTAGTAATTAGATTTATGTCCTCTCTTATTTGATTACTATTCGAATTAATTAGATTAATCTTCATAATTTATCTCATTCGATCTTGAAATGAACAGATGAAGTCCTCACGGGATGAGCTATTGGCTAGTGCATGAAGTGTTGCCATCACGAGGTCTGAGGTCAAATCCTGACTAATAGCCAGGTTCCTGCCCCTCCCTTATGCATTAGTCACTATTTGGACTAGCTAGACTAGCCCTCGTGATTTACTTTCTCTGTATTGATCCTCAAACGAGACACTGGAGTGAGTGTTTTACCTTTTGCCATCGTCTTAAATGAACAGACGAAAATATTAAGAATGAAATTATATCGTGAGGTCCTATATTTTTTAGTATGAAAAGTATAATTGAACGAACAATAAGGGTGTAAGTGTAAAAGTACGACTTTACTTCTCTCCTCTTGGGGGAAGCCTGTTTGATAGCGTGCCTTGTGCCACGGCACCGCCGCCCAAAGGAGGTTCCTTTCTCGGCTCTTTTCTGTTATCGTCACATCGAACGCTGCTTCGATTCGTTGAAAGTTCAAACCCCCCTCCTGACGCGCTCTTTGGCGATTCCGCCTCTCGCTTTGGCACCATCGCAGCTTAATAGCGTGCGCAGCTTGCCTTCCTTAACGCGACGGGTTGACTTTTGGAATTCCGCGCAACTTTGATCCAAAAAGGTTCTTTTCTTCCGATCTTCTTGTTATTCTGAAACTGATGCTCCCTTCTTCGCTGAATCCTCAGAAAAGGTGCTTTTTTTTCTTCTTTTTTTCCTTCTTCCTGTTGTTTCGTTATTTCTTGTCTTTGTTTTCTTGTCAAATCAGTAACTTTAGGCGTTTCGAGGTATTCTATGAATTTTGTGCCTTTGACTTGATTTAAGATCCAGTTCTGATAGCTTGAACCTTTGGGATGATGATTTTTTTCTGTTTGATGTATTGCTTTAGCGCTTTCTTTTTAATCTTAACTTGACCTAGTTCGTTGCTGCTGATAGTTGCTTTGCATCTTTTCTTTTATGAATTGTGGGATTATGTGTCTGCTAGTTCGAATTGGAAGAATCTTGATCGACTCACAGTCGGATTTTCTCGAGTACGATTTTGAGAGCTGTTACCCATCATACCTCAAGAGTTGAGGGGCGTTTATACCGATCAATTTGATTGCTTTCTACAGATAGCTGTTTGAGTCTGGTCGGAGCTTTATCGTCAAGTGGCATCTCTAGGCTGTTAGTTATTGGGTATATGATCATATGATGGTGACATTGATTCGTCTTTATTCAGCAAATTGGTTGATAGTATTGTTTTGGTCGTGTCGATGAGCCTACGAGGTGTGTCAGAGAGAATTTGATTCTCGGAACTTCTTGGTCAGATTTTTGTGTTTGGAATTCCATGATCGAAGCTATATCTAATTTATCAGTAACTACCTATCTTCAACCTTCTCATTCTCATACTGACCATCTTTGATTGAAATTCTTGTCTGGATTCTCAGACTCATTTCATGGTAGGAATCTTTTGACTGGAGTTTCCCAAAAAAATTTGAGACAGATTTTAGCAGGTTATTGTCATGACCATAGTTTTCAGGCAACGACTAGCAAAGCTATAATTTTATCCTACCTGAAGGTCATTCATTTGAGGCTAATCTGAGTTGATTATGATGTTAATATTAGCAATACTTGGGGAAAATGTTACTTCTGTTTTTCCAATATCTCATGTGGCAGAATGTTCAAGCTCGTGCTTCTGTTTCTTTATGAGGTGTATTTTGACAGGGCCAGTTTCTAGTCCTGGCTCATGCTCTTGCCTTATCTCAGTTTCCTTCTTGTTTGTTTCTGTTGCTTCTCTGACATTCTTTCTCCTTTTTCCTTTTGTTCCTGCTTAATCCATCAGAAATATCGATAGTTCAAATCTCTTCTTTAGCATTTTCTCCCTAATGTTATGTTACATATTATCAATTAGACTTCTCTCAATGTAATGTTGTCGAACACCTACTGTTTTATTTTCTAATAGTTACTAGAGAAGACATGCAACTTTGACTCTATTTTTAGCAAACTTGGTTGAAGTTATGTTCACCCTATCGTTTTTTTTTCCAGAAAAATAAAAAGTATTATCGAGTTTGTAATATGCTGATATCTTTGTGATTTTTAGTTAATAAGTGGTTCCACATTAAGATGAGCAACAGAAGAACTGCTCCCTGGAGCAACAAACAACAGCATGTAAAGCCAGGACTCTCTAGATCAACCCCTTATGATTCTGTTTCTGACTCGGAACTTGAGGTAAACAGCGTGCCTGCTAAACCCTCCTCGGCCTCTGTTGTCAGTGCGGCAAAATTTAACAGCAGTCAATTTGAGTATGACAAAGATGAAGGACGAGGGACATCGTACATGGGATTTTCAGTTGAAAGAAACAAATACAAGAATGACTTTCGTGATTCTGGGGGTATTGAGAATCAATCAGTGCAGGAACTTGAAAATTATGCTATGTACAAGGCAGAAGAAACTACGAGTAAACTAAATGGGGTTCTAAAAATAGCTGAAGAGATTAGAGAAGATGCTTCAAAGACTCTTGTTACCTTGCATCAACAAGGTGAGCAAATTACAAGGACCCATCAAACTGCTGCTGACATTGACCATGATCTTAGTAGGGTATGCTTCTTTGTCAAATTTCTCTCCATTTCTTTTTTAGTTTGAATAATTTTGATTATGGTAGTTTGTCGATAAAATTGAGTGTTAAGATAAAGATTTTTTGGTAAAGTTGTTTGTTTTTAGCAGAAAATTCTCAGCACAACTTGAACTTTATCTTCCTTTTAACATTTACATGAAAATTGAAATCCTTGTCGTCAAACAATATGATATTGCACCATGAGGATCGCTCTTGGAGTAAACTAGGACACTCCAAGCTTATAATCACAATCTAAATTTTTGTGTATAGATGCTTTAAGGATTGATTTTCTATCTCCTGATATGCATATCCCCCTTGACTGATTGGTGCATGGCCATTCAGGGCGAAAAACTTTTGGGAAATCTTGGGGGCTTGTTTTCTAAGACATGGAAGCCGAACAAAACCCGTGAAATAAAAGGACCTCTTCTAACAAGAGGTAACTTGAAACAATTTTTTGGTAGACTGCAAAACAAATCAGGGCAAGTTATTTGTCTATTTGATCCTCATCCCATTCTTGTCCTGTCAAATAAATGTAGACGACTCTTTTATAAAAAGGAGTAGCCATCTGGAACAGAGACAAAAATTAGGATTATCAGGTCCTCGTACCCGGTCAGAACCTCGGCATTTTGCTGAGCCTACATCTGCACTTGAGAAAGTGGAGGTACATGTTATACTATTAGTAACATAAGTATGATATCTCATTGGACAGTGGCAATTTGTTAAGTTTATTGATTATCAACAGGTTGAGAAGGCAAAGCAAGATGATACGCTAGATGATATAAGCAACTTGCTCGGAGAGTTGAAGAATATGGCTCTCGACATGGGTTCTGAGATTGAGAGGTTAGTTGAACCTTTGCTTTTCAGAGGTTTCTGAAATTGCACGATATGACATTAGATCTTTTATATATTGGTTTTGTTGTGTATTTTCTGTTCAAATTATGTTACTCAAACTCATCTATCCTCATTTTGTGTACATTGGATTTATCGAGTATTCTGTTTGAGCTATGTTACTCAAACCCATCTACCTTCTCTGCCCTTCTCAGATATTCTAACACTGACACTCCCAAATGCGCATTGACACGTAGACGATCGATTGTAGAGATGTCAAATATTCAAATTCATGTTTATATACCTGATGTTCATACCTGAGTTGGAGTAACATAGGTTGCAAGCCTCAACTATTAAATGCAGAGATTTCCACAGTGAATTAGTAAGTTTATATATATGTACACCTTGGCGGGAGCAATTAGGATCCTCTCCTACTCACATTTTACTTTCGTTAACATTTATAAATTAGGATCGACATCGATAAAGTTGATGGACTAACTCCGATATCATGCTAAAAGCTAAGAGGGAGCCAAATTTAATCTGAAAACATGAGGCACAAAGGAGGAGACCTCTTACTACTTAAACATATTTTTAAGAACTCATCTGGAGATGTAGGACTTATGGCATGAATATTTGTATCATGCAATGATCATGCCATATCATTTCAGTTTAGAAAATGATAATTACTACTTAAACTTTGGATACAAAATGATACACGAAGATGAGGAGCACTAAAATCTTATATTACAATCAGCAGCGAGTGTTTTCGGTTGCTAACAAGGTGAAACATTCTTTGTGGGTGTTGCAGGCAGACTGTTTCTTTGGATGCAGTGCAGGATGATGTGGAAACAGTGCGCGCGAGAGTTAAAGATGCAAACGTTAGGGGGCGCCGACTACTCGGTAAATAGATTGAATCGTTTACTGAAAGATTTGTGTAGTGGTGTCGCTTTTGAGTTTCATGCTCATGTGTAGTGTGATTCCTTACTTCATAAACAAGGCTTACTGTTTGACTGTCGATGTAGATCGATTCACTTGTGCACTAGTAAAGAATCCTAGCCAACACATGTAAGGAGGATTTAGTCCCTTGTAATGCTGGCTACAATAAGAGCCTATATGAACTCGCATGATTTGATTTACTTGTTTGGTTCAACCAACTCAGTCGATCTATCCACTCTCATCGGCAATCTAGTCCATCATATTTTATCAACTCGTTTTTCTTTATAGGCTCATCTAGTTCATTATATTCTACCAACCTAATCTACTCAATCAATAAGCTTGTCTCTTTCCACTGGTAATATCTGGTGGCTACAGATGAAATCGCCATTTTAGCAATTCCTTACGAATGATTTCACACATTTTGAAAAGCGGTAAATTATGGAGGCTTATTTAATTTTAGTCGAGCGACTTTCTAGATAGGGGTATAAGATAAAATGAAGTAATATTTGTGTCGGTTGGAAATCGAACCATGACTTTGGTAGCAAATCCTGTTCGAGTGAGTATCAATTCAGTTACACTCGGCTGATCTATCTAGTAATATTGAACTTACAAAGAGTGCAATAAAATTTTACCACTTAAATTAAGAGATTATGAAAAATGATGAATCATGGAACAATCGAACCTGAAGTGACCGATTTAGTCCTATGAAAATTTTTCATCGATCGCCAAGGTAACTCAAGAAGCGCTCATGATGGACGATCCAGAAACCCAACATCCTTTTATTGTGCGTCTCATTTGAAGAAAAAATTTCTATAAATACGTTATAGTTGGGAATTGAATCGCGGATATCTGAGTGATAATTTAGACGTCCTATCATTACACCATAGCCCGGGGGCATAATCTCATAATTTGATGCCCCCGATATCCACGTTGTCCTCCAAACATCCGCGATTCGATTTCTAGTTATGACGTATTTGTATGAATTTTTCCTTCAAATGAATCGTGCAACCAAGGAATGTTGAGCTTTTGGGCCGTTCATCGCGAGCACTTCTCGATTTATCTTGATAATCAATAATTTTTTTTTATAAAATTGAGTCGATCACTCCAAATTTATTTATTATCTAGTTCATCAAATTATGAGATTATGGCATCTATAGAATAAGTCATTCTTCAAAATGATTCATTTCATCTAAATTATCCATTATAGAAATAAAATCACAAGAAATATTTCATTTTTATTCATTTGGTACAAATAATGGTTTTCATTATTCTCTGAACTCTGCCACATGATCATCCACTGCAGATTAATACAGATTTCAGTGCCATGCCAGGCTTGTATGCTGTTTATTGTGGCAAAAGGCGAAACGCTCGCTCCCATGCTTATATGCTGTTTATGGTTTGACATGAGATGGATGCAATAGATTTTCAATAAAGGCTGGTAATTTTTTTTTCATGTTTATTCAATATAGGTCAATCAAACTAATGAGCTTTATTTTTATTTTTATGATAAAAAAATAACAATAAATTAAATAAAGAAACTTAGATATTTTTATATTCAACTCATTAACATTTATAAATAAATAAATATCATAAATTATTCATGAACGTAAAATCAATAGTTTATAAATTAACAAAAAAAAAAACTCTTAAAACAAACAAACTTATAATATTTATCTCACTAACCAACCAATTAAATTAAAAAATATAAATATTTTAAACGATCAAAAATTTAATATTTTCAGCTCAATAATATTTAAATGGACAAACAAAAACACTTTCCTTAATTCGGTTAGTTTATTAAACAAGTTTAAACACAAAATTTGACTTGACACACTTCCCGTCCTAAGTTTTAAAATCACTGAACACAAGTTTCCCCTACCCATTCAATAAGGAGCATTTGGAAGCTCTCGGAGGTAAGATACTGTTATTAGATCCTTCGATGATAAATCAAATCTCTGAAATTCAATTACGAAAGATTTTTTCTTTAATGAATAACGAATTTAAGAATATTAATTGTTAGAGTATATTTTTATGATTTATCATAATAATCGATGATTTTTTTTTATGAAATCGAATTAATTATCCTATAATTAATCAGGTCGAAAGACTTATAAAAAAAAACATTTGGAAACATAGATAGGATATATGGCGTTATCAGATTATTGAATTGAACCAGATTTCAAACTGTAAACAGACGCTAAAGAAAAACCCATTCAGTCTTGTCTGCAAAACACAACCAACAACAACAGGTTATGTGAATAGAGGAACAAATCACTCTGTTAGTAGGTATAGCATCGTTCAAAATCTAAATCATTATAGGAAAGGTGTACTCATTCCTCATAGTTAGTTCGATCTAAAATTATATTAAAAAATATAAATTATAAAATTAATTTATAATCGACTGTCAATAAGGATGAAAAAAATTATTCAAGTTCTAAATCAGATACACCGGTTGATATGACATTTAAATATGCCCTTCTTGATTGCTAGAATGCCAAGTGATGCCATAAAAAAAATGATCGGATAAAATATGTCAAAATCAAAATTCTCAAATATTAAGTATGATACGAAAAGTAATCAAGAAAGTATCACGTGATGAGAAAGTCAATAGGAGAGCGAAGGTGACAGTCAAAGAAGGCTACCAACAACCTCTGACTCTTAGAGTTCCCGATTACCAACAATCCCCGACTCCTGGAACTCTCAACTACCAACAACTCCCGGCTATCGACAACCCCCGACTCTTGGAGCTTCTGGCTAGTCATAATAACCTCCGTATCTCCCAGGACAGATAATCGTTATCCTAGAATGACCCAGATATCTGCGGTGAATGCAGTCATTACTCTGAGTAAATACGTGATTAAATGAAATAACGTGAGCAGAAATATCGAAGTATGTAGGGAACGTGGAGGAGTCCCCACGACTCTATAAAAAATCGTTTGCTCCCGCATGCACAAGTATACGCACATACGCATCTATAAACCATAATTACTATTCATTTTCTTCATTCCACCTCAACTGATTTAAGCGTCAAAGTGACCATGCCGGGGAATCCCCTGGCCGTCATTTTAACTGTTCTCTTCTAGCCTAAGCCAGGTGGACGCATGAGGGCCTCTCCCCAAGTTCCTCCTGTTGTCCGGTGATCGACGACAAAGTCAACATCAACGCCCACTCACCGATAAGTCACTCGTCGGCGTTCCTAGGCAGGATCAGATTGGCACCGTTTGTGGGAACACTGAGTTAAGACCTGAATTAAGACGATAAGATGAGTGATACCGGCACACCCAATGTCATCGTCATAGCAACGTTGGATTTCAACAAATTGGTTGTCGCAACAGTACAGGCGGTATTGCAAGGACAACCACGACCACCCACGCCGCCTCCGCCTACCTTCGGAGGGGTTCTATCTGGATTGACAGGAGCACTGCAAGTACATTGTCTTGGGACAACTTGGCCTAGGGAAACTCCTCGCGGAGTGATTCCCACCCACGAAGGCTCGTCCACAGCATAAGAATCATCCTCGGAATCTTTTGGATTAGGGAAAGACCCCCCATAGTCGATCAAGCCAGGGAGGGCCCCCAAGCCTTATCAACATCCTCACCATCAAGATCGAAATGTCGCTCCAAATCATCGCTCAAATCGGCGATCTCCTTCATTGCAAAGGAAATTCTCGTCCTTATCTCAATCCCAGCCAGAAGAGGATCGGGAGAAGAAGATAGAAAAGGGCAAAAGAAAAATAGATCTCCGAGGAAAGATCCACATGATCTCAGGAGGACTAACGGATGAAGATTTTACTCGTACCCAAAACACCCATAGGCGAAGGTTAGAAAGTTATGGGGTCGGCATCGAGGAAGTGAACAAGGCCTGCAATCAGCTTCGAGCCCAAAGATTTAGAGGAGGTAAAGCCTCCTCATGAGGATGCCCTAGTGATCAAAGCTTGGATCGCCGATTACACCGTGAAAAGGGTGTTTGTTGACACGGAAGTTTCGTTTACATCATCTTCAAACATGCTTTCGACCAACTGCATCTTGAGAAGGAAGAATTACACCCGGTGAACACCTCCCTGTACGAGTTCACCGGACATGAGTTACGACCAATGGACCAAATCGATCCTTCTCTCCCCCTAGGGGAAGAGCCTACGATGAGAACGCGACGTGTTCCCTTCCTCATCGTAAACACGATCTCCGCCTACAATGTTATACTAGGGAGACCGGCGTTAAGCGCATTACAAGCGGTGGTGTTCACTTTTCATCAAAAACTCAAGTTTCCGGTAGGAGACCAAATAGGTGAGGCAAACGAAAATCAGTTAGCGGCCAGAAAATACTATGTGAACATAGTCAAGACTGATTCTCGTAAGATACCTTGACTACAAGATACCTCGATACAAGCTGTTCAAGATGTACCAATGTCCTAATCGATCGAAGAAAAAGAAGATGTGTCAATCCATCCCGATCAGTTGGAAAGAATCACCCGAGTAGCTGCTGAGCTCCGTTCGAAGCTAAAATAAGAATTAATTGTATGTCTCTCCCGTAACCATGATGTCTTCGCCTGGTCATCTAAGGAGGTTACGGACGTCTCTCTTGTAGTGATGGGTCATCGGCTGAACACACTCCCGATGTTCTGCCCGTCCAATAGAAGAAGCAAAAATTTTCACCCTAGCAGAATCAGGTGATATAGGCAGAAATCAAAAGGTTAAAGGAGGCGGGACATATACGAGAAGTTCAATTTCCGACTTGACTAGTCAATGTGGTATTGGTACCCAAGCCGGGTGGCAAATGGAGGATTTGTATCGACTTTAGGGATTTTAATAAAGTCTGCCCAAAAGATTGCTACCCCCTCCCCGCATTGACAAACTAATAGACTCCACTTCTGGGTGTGAGTTTATATGTATGTTTGACGTTTACCAAAATTATCACCAAATTCCCCTAGCTCCAGAAGACCAGGAAAATGTTAGCTTCATCATCTCTGCTAGAACCTTTTGTTATACTGTTATGTCATTCGGCCTAAAGAATGCAGGAACAACTTATCAAAGGCTAATGAATCACGTATTTGAGTATTAAATCGGAAGAAACATTAAGGTATACATGGACGACATCCTGATCAAGACAACTCAGGTGGAAAACTTAATTTCCGACATCGAAGAAACATGTTGCACTCTGAGAATGTACGGATTGAAACTCAATCCTGATAAATGTCTTTTCGGAGTCAAAAGTGGAAAATTCCTCGAATATATCGTCACAAAAAGAGGGATTGAAGCTAATCTCGAAAAGATTCAAGCTCTCCAGAATATGCCACCTCCCCGCAACCTCAGGGAAGCACAACAACTTGTGGGTCGTATCATAGCCCTATCCCGATTCATCTCTCGTTTCGCGGATCGGAACCTACCATTCTTCAAAGTGTTGAAGAGGGCTTCCAAGTTTGAGTGGGGCGAAAATTGCGACAAGCCCTTTGTGGAATTAAAGAAATATCTATTCAAACTCTCGATCCTCTCCAAACCGATGGCTGACAAGATGCTATGAATATATCTATCGACCTTCGGATGAGCGATCGTCATAGTTTTATTGCGACAAGAAGATAAGATGTAACACCTTATCTATTTTTTCAGTTATTTACTAAAGGAGGCGAAGTGTAGGTATATCAACTTGGAGAAGCTAGCCTTTGGATTAACTCTTGTAGCTCGAAGGCTACGACCATATTTTCTTGACAATCCAGTCACAGTTCTCACCAACAATAATTTGGGTCCTATATTGACAAACCTGGAAGCCTCCGATCGATTGATCAAAATGGACTATCGAATTGAGCGAGTACGACATTCAGTATCGACCAAGAACCGCCATCAAAGAACAAGCTTTAGTCGACTTCCTTGCCAAGATCTTCGACCAAGAAGACGAAGGAGCATAGAAAATTTTCGTAGATAGATCGTCCACTCGACACGGTAGTAGCATTGGGATCTTGTTGATCTCTCCCCAAGATGATGTGTTTCAACTTTTCGTACGGCTCAACATCCGGACTTCTAATAATGAAGCCTTGCTAGCCGGACTACAAGCAACCAAACAAGTCGGGGCATCCCGGGTTAGTATTCATTTGGACTCTAAATTGACGGCTCAACAATTAGAGGATAGCTTTGAAATCTGAAATGATCGATTGCGATGATACTTGAAAATATTTGAGAAATTCAAAGCAAACTTTCAAGAAATCATCATTCAAAAAATTTCTCGCACAAAGAATCAGAAGGTCGATGAGTTAGTCAAAATAGTCAATGCCTTGACCACCTGGACCCCAGATAATCTGGTAACTCAAACTTTGTTGATTGCTCAAATTAATCAGATAGCAAATCTAGACACGCCGGCCGATTGGACAACCCCTATTATCACCTATCTAGAACAGGAGGTTCTACCTTCAAATCCAGAAATCGCTTGACTACTCAAAAGGAGGGTCCCCCGATTCACCTAGGTCGGAGATATGTTATATCACTGATCCTTCTCTCGCCCTCTCCTTAAATGTCTCGGCCCAGATGACGTTGATTATGTCATGCGAGAAATTCATGAATATATTTGTGGGAACCATATCAGAGGGCAGACGCTGGCTCAGAAAATATTATTAACCAAATACTTTTGGCCAGCCCTACAGGCGAATACTGCTTGGTTCGTGGTCGCCTGTCTCCTATACATTTAACCAATGGAGGATGAATATCGTGGGTCAGACCCCGATAGAAGAAGTTTTTCCTGATAGCAATAGATTATTTTTTCAAATAGGTAGAGGTTGTTCTATTGGCTCGGATAACAGAGGAGGCAGTCGAGTAGTTTTTGTGGCAAAATATAGTCTGTCGGTTCGATATACCTCACTCACAAGCTCATTTTTGATAACGATCACCAATTTCAGGGTCATCAACTTAAGGAATGGTGCGAAGGGCTTAGTATCCGACAAACTTTCACCACAATGGCATATCCACAGAGCAATAGACAGGTGGAAGTGGTGAATCGAGAAATAGTCCGTGGGCTTAAAATTAAATTGGATTATGTTCGAGGCAGCTAGGTAGACAAGTTGCCCAATATCCTATGGGTCTATAGGACCATTCCTCGAGAAAGCACAGGAATAACTCATTTCCACTTGATTTACAATGGAGAAGCGCTCGTCCCGGTAGCAGTTGGTGAGAAATCCATCCGGAAAGCGTCCAAGGGACAAGACAATGAAGATTTCCGTCTTTTTGATCTCGACCTGATTACGAAGACTTGAGAAAAAATCATCGCCCAACTCATAGCATACCGACAGAGGATGCGCCATAATTACAACAAACGGGTCATCCCTGTTCTTTTCAGATCATAGATTTGGTCTGAAGAAGATTAAATTGATGGGAGACGTAGACAAACTGGAACCTCAATGGGAAGGACTGTTTCAAGTCATTCGCAAATTAAATTCGGGGTTGTATCACCTACAAGACTCAAAGGAAAAAAATCTCGACTGATCATAGAGCGTCAATCATTTGAAGCTTTATCATTCTTGAACTCTAAACATCTTTTTTTAGATTGAAGGTACTCAACTGTTATTTTCAGAGCTCAAACTCCCCCGACTGTGACATAATCAAGGTCGAGATCCATCTCAACTGTGAAATTAACATCTTTTTTGTCAAAGAGTCGAGCATATATCGTATCGCCCCGTCATTTCCAGGACCTAAACACCCTCGACTATGGTATAGTCGAGGTCAAGATCAATCTCAGTTGTGATATCAACCTTCTCTTTGCGCAAGAGTCGAGTATATATCATATCGATCTGTCATTTGTAGGGTTTACACTCTTCCGACTATGACATAGTCGAGGTCGAGATCCCGGCTGCGATATTAACTTCCCCTTTGCCCAAGGGTCGAGCATATATTGTATCGTCCCGTCCTTTTCAGGACTCAAACTACCCCAACTGTGACATAGTCGGGGTCGAGATCCATCTCAGCTACGATATCAACCTCCCATTTGCAAAAAGGGTCGAGCATCTATCGTATTGCTCTGTCCTTTGTAGGGCCCACACTCCCCCGACTGTGGCATAGTCGGGGTCGAGATCTCGACTGCGATATCAACCTTCCCTTTGCCCAAGGGTCGAACATTTATTGTATCGCCCCGTCCTTTTCAAGGCCCAAACTCTCCCGACTGTGGCATAATCGGGGTCGAGATCCATCTCGATTATGATATCAACCTCTCCTTTGCAAAAAAGAGTCGAGCATATATCATATCGCTCCGTTCTTTTCAGGGCTCAAACTCCCCCGATTGTGTTATAGTCGGGGTCGGGATTCATCTCGGCTACAATATCAACCTCCTTTTTGCAAAAAGGATTGAGCATATATCGTATCGTTTCGTCCTTTGCAGGGCCCACACTCCCCCGACTGTGGCATAGTCAGGGTTGAGATCTCGACTGCAATATCAACCTCATCTTTGCCCAATGGTCAAACATATATCATATTGTTCCATTCTTTTCAGGGCCCAAACTCCCCTGAGTGTGGCATAGTCAGGGTCGAGATCTATCTCGGCTACGATATCAATCACCTCTTTGCAAAAAGAGTCGAACATATATCGTATCGTTTCGTCCTTTGCAGGGCCCCCACTCCCTCGACTGTGGCATAGACGGGGTCGAGATCCCAATTGCGATATCAACCTCCCATTTGCCCAAAG
>JBBUKS010000104.1:4741286-4751347 GCA_038050645.1 Hedychium gardnerianum | reverse complement strand
TTTGATTTCCGAACGAAAAAGAAAAGATTTTCGAACGAGATTCACTCCCCCCCTCTCTCGTCTCTAACGATCCAACACATGTCTCATGTTTTCATCTATTTGTGCTTTATTTATTTCTGGTTTGGAGAGCTGCTCTTATATATTTTCTTTGATAGAGCGCGAAAAGGAACAAAAATGGAGTTCAAAGACCAATTCCCGAATATTCCCAACTGCCACGGCCGTGGCAAATTTGGAGAGGCCATGCCAAAGTTTTAGACGCTTCTAGAGGGCACCACGGGTAGGCCATGCCAGCCGACACAGCCATGCCCTATTTTCAAAACCCTCCAGTGCTCGCCACGGGCCGGCCTTGCCAGCCGACACGGCTGTGGCAGACCTTCAGATGCTTCCCAGTGCGTGCCACGGCCTGGCCGTACCAATTTGGCATGGTTGTGCCAAATTTTCAACCCAAAACAGTGCTCCCCATGGCCAGGCCATGCCAGCCAGCATGGTCATGTCAGCCTCTGGTTCAAACTGCAGACCAAACTTAAAATAACCATAACTTTCAGCTCAGTTAAAGTTACAGAGCGTTCAACCTATCAAAATATAGATAATTTTAAGATCTACAAGTTTGGTTTAGTGCTCAACCCGAGATAAAGTATTCTAAGGGTTGAAAAATGAATTTTGGTGGAGCCCAATAGTGCTTCACACGGGTAGCCCGTGCCAGTCAGCACGACCATGTCAACCTCCAATTCAGACTGCATACCAAACTTTGAATGATCATAAATTTCAGCTTGACTAGAGTCACAAAGCCTACAACATATCAAATTGAAGATAATTTCAAGATCTACCACTTTGATTCAGGATCCAACTTGAGAAAACCTAGTCTAAGGGGTGAAAATCGGTTTTGGCGGAGCCCAACCAATGTGACAGATCTAGAAAGTTTGGTGAAGGTATAATAGGGTCAAGTAAACCCTTGCTTGACTCATCTTGGCTGGGAGAGGGTTTTTCCCCTTCTTGGGGAAACCCTAGATCAATCATCTTCTTCCATCAAGATGATCCTTCCCACTTCAGAATAAGGATTCCTTCCGAAGACATTTCCTACAAATCTTGCTAAGAATTTCTTCCTCTCTATTTTCTATTTTGGATTGTAAGAATGCTTCATGCATTTTTTTGGTTTGCAATTCCCTTGTTATGGAGTAGACTCTTGATTTTAAGATTAGGGTTAGCCCTTTTTGATATGTAAATACTCTTTTGTTGAATCTATGAGTTTGCATGTTTCTTATTCAATGATGTGTGTGTTTGTGGTCTGAATCAACTATGTACACACCATCTTGATGCCAAAAGCATAATATTCATATCCCATGAAGTGCGGGGATGAACCGAAAGGAGAACCCAATCCTCCGACCCGTAGAAACTCGAGACATGGAGAGTCACCTACGAAAGTAGATTGGTATGCCATGAGGAGCAATAGACTATCACAGATCTTAATAGATCGATTCCAATTAGTCGTCACGTAGTAAGAGAAAGTAACTTGGGGGTTGTGAGATCATGTGATAGGGATCTCCTTAAGAAAGTAATTCCTCAGCTCTATCACTCTAAAAGTAGACGACTAATAGGAACAGATATGCTGGTGTAGTTCAAAAAATTTATATCGGATACCATAGGATAGTCTACCTACATAAACAACCATTAAGGATAGGAAACCAAACATAGATTAGGTGTTTATAATTATTATGGTGAAATCGAAGTCCTAGAATTATTTTTTTTCATCAAATTCTCTCGGATCACTCTCCTTCCTTCTTTCTCTTTCTTTGCTCTTCTCTCTCAACTCTCTAATTTCTCTCTTCCAAATTTCTCTGCTTTCAACCAACTTAACCTGCTCAATTAGTCTAGACAATCACATTAACTTAGTAGATTAGTATTTGATTATCATTCTCTGTGGATCGATATTTTATTACTTGATGACAGAATCGTGCACTTGCGATTTACACACATCACCCATCGCTATCTCCATAGCCAAAAATGGTCTTACTCATAACTCAGTGGATGTAGCGAAAAACTGGGATTTGAAGGCATGTGTCCTTGGCTCGAGAAGGATCATATGGCTCATCCTAATCCGCGATGTCCTCCCAAAAGGATTTTCCCTTAAAAATTTTAGGCATTAACCTTGTCTCCCCACAAGGCAAACTGTAACAAAGGTTAAATTCCTCCAAGCTCCACTCGTATTCAACATTTAACAAAGAAAATTTATATGACCCTTATCATCATCGTCAGTCAAAACATTAGCTTCAACAGAACTCAAGAAATCGAGGATTGTCTTAGGGTAGGTTGGGCATCTTAAGTTCATTAAATCGTCCCACCCTAATCTACCAATCATCCAATATACATTCTCCTTAATCCCTAATGTCTCCAAGGTATGGTTATCAATATATCATGTACAAAAAATTCTATGCTTAACAAGAGTATCATAGCAAGATTTTTGCTCATAATTTCAAAAAATAATACCATAAGGATTATCCATACCTTCGTTGTGTGCCCGCCGCTTCCCTTTGTCTGCGACATTACCTTTGTCCTTGTCCTTGTTGCCTCCACTTGAACCAACTTTCTTTCTTAGTCGCTTCAACATTATGAATTGGACACTTGAAAGAGCAAGAAAATAGAGGGGGGCTTAGGTTTAGGGAAGAAGAAGAGAAGGGGAGTTTAAGGGAAAGAGGGGAATGCTTAGGGAGGGAGGAGAGAAGGAAACAAGAGAAGGGCTCTCTTGAAATCTCGGATTAAACTTTGAGGAAGAGAGGCTTGAGGGAGAAAGACTTGAGGGAGAAGAAAAGGGGAGAAATTTCTTTGGAGAGGTCCTTGGAGATGGGAGAAGGAAGAGGAAGGAGGGATCTAGGGGGAAAAGTTTGAGGCTTTAGATCTTGGTTTTGGAGAAATAAGAAGAAGAAGGGTTTTGAGAAGAATTTGGAGAAGAGAAGGTGACACAGGTGTGTTGGAAGAGACATGGCCTGAAAAGGTGGTTTTAACCCCCTCCCTTTTCGTGGCACGTGTGTGTTGGAGGAGACATAACTCAAAAAGGGGGATTTATCCCTCCCACCCCCACTTTTAGCCCCGCGACATGACCGTGCCAAAATGGCATAGTTGTGCCATGTTGGGCACGGTTGCGTCGTGTTAGGCATGGGTGGCTCAACACGACGAGGCACGATCGTGCCCAAAAGGCACAACCTCCCGTGTTAGGTCTGATCGCCTAGTGGGTGTTTCACATAGTCATGCCCGGGAGGCACGATCGTGTTGATTTTTTTTTTTTAACAAGGCATAGGCACAACCATGCTTGGGAGGCACGGTCACGTCGTGTTCAGATTGGCATACCATCCCGTGCCGGCTTCGCTATGTCTTTCGAGGAGAGGCACGGTCATGACTTTTAGGCACAACCTTCCCATGTCAGCTTCGGCCAGCTCCCAATGAAATGGCATGACCTGCCTTCTTTTTGCGCCCATCTTTGGCCCTAAAATAAAATAAAATAAGAAATCAAATGAACAACAAAAAGGAAAAATTTAAAACGAACAACTAAAATAACACTTGGGTGGCCTCCCAAGAAGAGCTTGTTTAAGGTCTCAAGCTCGACCTCAATTTTTGCTCAACTGGGAGCCTTTGCATTGAGGGGATTGTGTTCCCCTCCTTCATGGCAAGTTATGATTTGAAAGCTCTCCTTCATCCTAGCTCTCGCCGGGATGATGCAATTGTCGTTTTTCGTTCTACTCTTATTTTCTTGACCAACCGGGCTGGGTGCTTCATCTGGTGGTCTATCATCAGGGTGGTTTTTCTTCTTCTTTCGACTTTCTTCAATCCTACAGCAAGTGTCCTTGACAACCAATGGATTAGAGGCCTTAGAAAAATCGAATTCAGTTTTGTCCTCACCGATCGCTAAAGAGAGCTTGTCATTTTTTACACTCCCGCAAGTGCACGGTTACATCGTCAGTAATATAAAAGATTATTGATCTCACATGGACTATTGATTAAGCACTAGTTGAGTTCGTAAAGGAAGTTATCTAGACAATCGAAGTTGGTTGGAAGTCATGAACTAGAGTTTAAGAAGAGAGATAGAGAGCAAGAGAGAGAGAGATAGAGAAAGTTGAGAGAAAGAGAGAGAGTCTTGAGAGGGGTGAGCTTAGGGAGACAAATTCTAGGGTTTTATTATGATGCTAGTTAATATCCCTAATGCATAGTCATCTTCTTATTCTCCATACTTATACCCATGTAGGGATTCTAATCAAGTTTCTAGTATTAAACACTATAACTCTAATTAGAATACCCTAGCAAAGGATTAGTCCCTATTTCAAGATCATTACCCCTAAAAGTGGTTAATAATCGATACCCTTTGTCACTAAGGGTATAGTAAGTCTGATTGAATGAGTATCCTCTATCACTAAGGATCCCTCGATTATTTAGCTCAGAAGTAATCTTAGAATAGGAATAAATCCTTCACATCTACATGCATTACTCACATACATATTTTTTCAAACATGTACAAGACACAACACACATAGCACAAGATGTAAGCAATCTCATAGAAATAAGAAAATAACATATACATAGTTCATACATTAACATCATATCATAATTACTTCCTACATCCTAAAAATGGGAGAATTTATTCCATTGCAAGGGAATAAAACCAAGAGACGAAAAAATAGGAAACTACAACTCAATACATGAAAATAGAGAGAAGAAAATACTTATCTATGAAGTTCGGCGTCGTTGGAGCTGTTCCCTTGCTTCGAAGATGGATGGATTGTCGAGGAGGAGGAGATGAAAGCTCTAGGGTTTTTCCTTAAGGGGAGAACTCTTCTCCAAGGAGAGGGGCCGAATCCCAAATCAAAGATTTCTTCAAAGATGGTAAAAATCCCCTTTTATAGTGTTAGGGCATGACCCCTGCCTCCAGGACACACGGCTGTGCCTGGAAGGCACGACCAGGGCTTGGGTTTTGTTTGTCTAGAGGCATGGTCGTGCCTATGAGGAATGACCTCTATTTGAGGAGAAGACACGATTGTGCCTGGATGACGCTGCCGTGTGTTGAGGAAACACTGGAGGCAAGGCACGACCCCTATCTAAGGTCTCCCGAGAAGCTCACATGGTCGTGCCTCTGGGTATGGCTATGGCCTTGGTTTCTGCTGGGGTTGAGGCACGACCGTGCCTCTGGGCACGACCATGGCCTTGGCCCTGTCTGCTCTTCTTCTTGCTCTACTTTCTGCTCAGTTCTTCGTTTAAGCTCCATTTTGCTCCAAAACTTTTCTTGTCAATGAAAACAAAGAAAGGGCAGATCTCTGAACGAAGTGAAGTAAAAAGCATGATAATACAATAAAATAGGGTGCGATAATGTAGATCATAATCGATGAATACAAGAAGATGTGCATCAAACAATACATAAAAGTATATATGATCTACGCATATCACACCCTCAGACTTAAACCTTTGCATGTCCTCAAGCAAAAATCTGCAATCTAGATTCACATGTCGGTATAATATATCATAATCCTTAGTTAGTCAATCTAACTCTATCAAGTAGTTTCATTTATGAGCATGATGATATGATAATTTGAGTCTGGTCTAAATAGAATTTCTCTATGCTCAGTGCGATGAGTGATCTAAATTTCTCAAGTTTCAATCTCTAAGCCTAATCAATTCATCATTTAACTATTTTCGTTATGCTCCCAGCAATAGACACTTACCTGCCACACATTTGGTTCATATTTCTTAAATTATACAAGGTCCCAAAGGATTGCTCAAAATTAAGAGAAACACAACAAGTATTTCCCTAGTAACCTAACTCGATCTCAAAGGGGTGCCTTACTAGTTTTCACTTATGACACCTATTTTTTTATCCCTTTATTCAATCAATTTTTTTGTGTGCTTATATGTAGCATTATATAGCACTAGAATAAGTAAAGGATTTTTTATTTTTTCAAATGAGTTGACATGATCCGAGTTTCTCCAGTAACCAAAATGTAATTGAAAAATCACCTTAGAAACACAAGTACTAGCCTAATTTTATGAATCATGACTATTTTTAGATGTATCAACTATCAAAGTCAAGCATAGTGTAAAAGAAATCCTAATACTAGGCCAATTCTCAAACTCATACAAATTAGAAACATGCTCACTTCATGCTACTATGGATAGGAAGAAGTAGTCCACTAAACATACTAGCACATACATCACAATACATAAAAATTTAGATAAGAGTGTGCTAGCATTTTTGCAAGAAGAACAAGTCATGTTAAAATGTGATGGTGGTGCAACCGACATACCATAAAACTGAAACAAACAAAATCAAACAAGTGCAAGAACAAAACTAAATGCAAGGACAAAACTAAACTATGTACATATGTACAACTCTCCCATAGACTTGGACATTTCATTGTCCTAATGAAATCAATGATATGGAGGAGGGGTATTCCTAAGTGATGGAGGGCGTGGTGGTCTATAAGGAAATAAAGGCATTCCTGACAAGTTGCCAAGGTGCTTGTGATATTCATAGAGCGTGGCAACCTGCCATCTTGTGATATCCATAGAGCATCTAAAGTCCTCCATTCTCCCTTGCTCATTATAATAATCCGTTACAAATTCAGAAACTTGCCTGTGGAAATTCCTTGTCCTCCCAAAATGGTCTCATACTTCTTGAAACTATTCTTCAGTCAATGCACAATGTCTCTTCAACATATGTTGGGTGATGCTGTGCTCCTCATGAAGAGTGTCCAAAGAAGCACTGAAGTCAAAAAAATCAAATCCGGAGCGACCCGTATCTTCGTAAGAAAATGAGTATCTAGCGGGTTCAGCTCCATGGGAAGAGGATGCAAGGGGGTCCTCGGGGGTGGGAGCAACTTGAATATGAATATCAAGAATGATCCAATTAGTGGAGTTTCTAATTGAAGTGCGATCGGGATTAGAAAGATGGAGAGGCTACCTATTTTTCCTAAGGAAACTGTATCCTTTATTTTTCTGACCAATCATTTTCATCTCTAGACAAATGTCTAAGTCAATCTTGGAGTTTCCATGTGAAACCTCTAACCCATATAAATCACAATCCAAATTGACGACGATGTGTGTGATATACCCCCTAAATACAATAGTCTCCGTAGATGCTCTACCCGCCTTTGCTAAGGTTTGAAGAAAATAGTAGCCTGAATCAAAGTAGACTTTATTCAATAACATCACCCAAAAATAATAAAGTTCAACCTTCCTTATTACACCATCACTCTCAGCCCAACCAAAGATGGTCTTACTCATAATGTGGTTTAGATAATGAAGAGTGGGGTTTTGTAGTGAAGAAGCCTTAGAGCGTGATGGGTCATAGACATCATCAGTTAAAGCGATCTCCATCCAAAATTCATCATTGTTAAATGAACAATCAAATTCGTGACTACATTCATTGGGAAAACCAAAGCAATTATTGAATTCAATTGGAGACCACTCAAAATTTTGATTTAGAATGTGAAAAGAAATTTTCCCTTCATCATTAGAGAGGTGGGTCTCTATTGAACTAAGGAATTCTAGGGTTAATCTAGGGTAGGTTAGATAGTTTAAATTCATAAAGGTAGTCCAACCTATGTTGTCGTTCATCCACTCAATATTTTCCCTAATCCCTAAAACTTCCATAGTATAATTGTCAAGGTAACGAGTGCAAATTAATTTACGACTAACAATAGTTTCATATCTAGATTTTTGCTCTTCATTACGAAAAATTATGTCGTACTCATTGTCATTACTTTCGTTATGTGCTTGCCTCTTTCCTTTTCCCTCGCTTTCCCCTTGTCTTTTTCTAATCCCTTTCCTTTGCCGTTGTTGGAATCATCATCTTTTTCGGATCCACCACTCTTTCATAATTTTTTCAATATTCTGGACATGGTTGAAATTCAAGATGAGGAGGAAAGTTCTAAGTTATGGTGAGTGGGAAGAAAGAAGAGGAGAGAGGTCTAGATCTCGAATCTTGAAGAGAAGAAGGAGAGGGGAGATCTTGCACTTGAGGATGGAATGAGGCTTAGATCTATCTCTTGGATGAGTAAATTTAGCCAAGGGGAAGAGAAGAGGAGGTTTTTGAAGATGGAGATGGCTTGGATCTTGTTTGGAGAGGAGAGCTTGTGAGGTGGAGGAGAGGGAGGAAGAAGAAGAAGTGGGGGCAAAAAGGGGGCACGATCATATGGATTAGGGCTCACGACCGTGTCTTGGGGCTTAAATGCCACGAGGTCACCACATGGTCGTGTTAAAAAAACATGATCGGGGCTTGAGGGGTCACTGATCTCTCGACACGGTCGTGTGGGAAAAACACGATCGTAGTTTGAGTTTTTTTTAAGGGGAAGAGAAGGGGCACGGCCGTGTGTGAAAAATACGGCCATGGCTTGAGCTCTCTCTGAACCAAGGGCACGACCGTGCCTCTAGGTACGGACTGGGCTTGAGAAGCTTCTGTTCGAGGGGCACAACCGTGCCTCAGGGCACGGCCCAAGCTTGAAAAGCTCCTATTCGAGGGGCACGGCCGTGTGTTGAGGGACACGACCGTGTGGGGGAAAACTCCACAGGTCTTGCTTCTTCTCCTAAGGCCCTATCTTAGCTTCTTCTCCCTCCATTGGCCCTCCACGCCCATGGAAAATCCACGGCTAGCTCGTGTGGGCCTATAAACCTATAAAAGAAAATTAAAAAAGGAATACAACTCAAACAAAGATAAAAATGAAGAAATTAAAAACTACATCTAAAGTGAACTCTTGGATTGCCTTCCAAGAAGTTCTCATTTAAGGTCATGAGATCAACCCCTGATTTAACTTAATTGGGAGCCTTTGCTTTGAAGGGGTTGTGTTGCCCTCCTCAATGGCCATCTGGGCCTAGAAACTTTCTCTCCATCCTAGCTTTCTCTGGGATGATGTACTTCTTAGAACTAGGTTCGGCCCTTTTATGCTTGCCATCAGAGCATGATTCTTCTGGTGGATTTGACTTCTTGTACTTGTTACATTCATCAGATACAAGCAGAGTATAAGAAGCATTAGATAAATCAATGCAAGCTCTATCCTCTCCCACTTCCAACGAGAGCTTATAATCATTCACGTCAAATATAGCTCCGAAAGTGGTCTTCCTAGGATGATGGGGATCATAGAGTCCTTCTCCATCTCTAGGACTACAAAGTCGGTAGGGACTATAAAGTTCCCTACCTTTACAGGAACATCCTCTAGAATACCCAATTGATATTTGTGAGAGTGATCTGCTAGTTATAGTGTCATTATTGTGAGTTTCAAGCTTTTCAATCTCAAATTATTACATATAGAACGAGTCATGAGGCTAACACTAACCCCCAAATCATAGAAAGATTTTTGAATAGTAGTCATCCCTATAGTGCAGGGAATGGAGAAGCTTCTGGGATCCTTCAACTTATGTTGCATTTGATTTAATATGAGAGCACCGCATTCCTCAGTTAGGGCTACCTACTCGCCGCCATCTTTCTTGCGTCTGGTTGATAGAATTTCCTTCATGAATTTGGCAAATTTCGGCATTTGTTGCAAAACGTCCACAAGAGAGATCTCGATGCATAGTTCTTTGATCTTCTTCAAAAACTTATCAAATTCCTCATCCCTTTTAGCAATTAAAATCCATTGAGGGAAGGGTATCGATGATACGTAGCTACCCATTGGGATTTTCTCAATAAGTTCTCCATTCTTGACCTCTCCTTGGATGTGCTCATTCTATGAGGAGGAAGGAGTTGATTCTCCGATGGGCGTACGCCTGATCCCTTATGATGTAGCAGTCACTTGGGGTTGCCCCAAGGTCCGTCCGCTTCTGAGTTCTATGACATTGTAGTGCTCAACTAGCTGACTTTCCTATAAATGACCCTTGTGGTCTTGAGGTGGAACTAGCTACTTGTGCAACTTGATTATCAAGAATCTTCAGATGATTCTCAACACTGTACATCCTTCCACTGAGTTTCTTAATATCATTTTTCATTTCTAGCTGTGTAGCTTGCATCTCCTCAAGTATTTTTTCTAATCTTGGAGGTAGTTGGTTTTGTTGATTGCTAGAGGACTGCCCCCCCCCCCCTTGTTCTTGAT
>JBBUKS010000104.1:4703401-4736851 GCA_038050645.1 Hedychium gardnerianum | reverse complement strand
ACAAAAATATCATTAGTTGTGCTCTTCAATTCTTAGAATCCATAATATTAGAATCACTCATTAATTATTATCTTATTATCAATTTTTTTTAATTAATTCTCATTCAATATAAATGACCATAAAATCTGTTAAAATCACTTTTTCATCTCGTGATAAAAAATTATTTTAATAAATTTCATCGTTAAAAATATTCGTTTGTTGTTATTATAAAAATGAGAAAAATTAAAATGAGACGAATCAGCATGTGAATTAAATAAATATATTATATTAAATATATAAATAAATGATTTAGTTATAATTCTTAAATATCACTATCAATAATTATTTTTTAAAAAATTCACAATAATAAACTTTTAGTTTAAAAATCTAAACTTGAAAATTCATAAATATCATTGTCAAATATTATCGCAACTCAAATAATCACAATTAAATATTCGACATAATTTTAGAGTTGTCAAATTTTATCTCAAAGTCGCACAATTTCATAACCTACAATAATAAACCAACCAATAAATAATATTAAAAATAATAATGAACCAAGTAACATCGAACTTGGGACAACCGGTCGGGCCCTACGAAAGTTTCCCCGGGGCTACGATGCAGCGGTAGGGCGTCCAAGTTATCACCCAGACATTCACGGTTCGATCTCCAACTATGGTGCATTTGTAAAAAAAAAATTCTTCAAATGAGTAGCGCAACCAACTAAATTAAATAGGTAAAATCCCCACGCAAGGTAGCTTACAAATTGATCAATATAAATTGAAATCGAACTTCAAAACTCTCAAAATCATAATTAAATCGAGCAAGTAGAATTTCTAACAATCGACTGTTTGAAAAACTCAAACCAAGGGATCTAGAATCTAATTGAAAACTCTTAAAAAATAAAACAAAAATGATTTGAGTGTGAGTAAGGTGGTCACACGATGATTTTACTAAAATTATTATTGAAAACTCGAAGGGAGACATCAGACATTTTTCTATAGTTCAAATACATAAACATGACCTAAATTCTAAGAAATCATCGACAAAAATAATAAAAATCGAACAAAAATAGCTCATATATGACCTACGCTAATTAGGATTCATTTTTTTACTATTTTTTACTCAAATATTCTGATTTAAGTCATAAATCAATATAATAAAACTTGCATTAGGATAAGATATTCTTTTTCAGTGGTTTTTTCTGTGACAATCGATTGGAAATGAAAGGAAGAGGAAGCTAATGGAATAGTCAACGGGGGAGCTGAAAAGAAAAAAATAATCAAAAGGCATGTGGGGCTAGAGCCCACGATGGCTCCGCCATGGGTGATGTGTTGTACATTTTGTCTTCATGGGATTAATTTATGATTAATACATGAAATATTATCATCATGAGATTTAGAGATCAAATCTTGACTAATAGCTAGGTTCTTGTCCTTCCTTATGCATTAGTCATTGTTTGGACTAACTAGATTAGCCCTCGTGATTTATTTTCTCCGTATTAATCTTGAAACAAACTGACGGGGGCGCTAGAGCGAAGGTTTCGCCTTTTGTCATCATGAGTTTATTGAAATATAATAATGTACCTAGGTTAAATCTGGGACATTGGAAGAGAGTTATTATTCAGGGTAATAATTGATGGTCATGCATTTTTTTATGTCAATCAATGCCCGTGAATAATCGTTCATTTTCAAAATGAAAATTAAAAAATGCTCCTACTATAAGTCAAATTCAAGACTCATCGATCATCAAAAAAATGAATTTAAAAAATATCAAATGATCACAGATTTTTTTTAAAAATTAATCATGCTTAACAAATGCCCTAGTTAGAAATTGACTCAAATACTCCTGTCATTAATTATCACTATTGTCTTATTATGTTGGGATATCGATTAACCTTAACCATGGTATACAAGTAGGCTCGATGTAATAAATTAAAAGACAAGATAAAGCAGGACCATATGATATGATGGTAATCATGCAGGGAATAAATAATGAGACAATAAAATTAAAGTGGAGGAGGAAATGAGTATGTTTGCTTTTATCTTGTGATACACAATCATTGATTTTGGAATTTTCTAAAATGAGTTATATTTTAAATTTATTCGATGGATAAATTAGAGATTTTTTTTTAAATACCAACTTAAAATTTTATGAATATTTTTATTTTATTATTAAAATATTTTCAAAATTGAATTGAAGAAGATATAGATATATAAATATGCTAAACATAAGGCTGTTTTAAAAATTAGTCAAAAAAAATTGATGCACTAGGCAAAATCCACGTGGACCGTTCGTACATTGTGTACGGTCGCCAATTAAATAGAAAGAGCAGCAGAGCCCGGTGGGGTCCTCCGTGGGGTATTACACCTAGGCAGGAACACGTCGGGTTTCATGCAACCGCACGGCGCAACGTGTACTGCCGTTCCTCGGGAATAGATAGATTAAAGTGTTCCAGCCACGTGGCGTTCCTCCCGTCCCAAGCGCATGAAATATTGAATTAACACTAAATTTATAACAAACACATGAAAGAAATAAAATAAATAAGATAAATAAAATATCATTCAAATTCATCAAATCCAAATCTAATTCATAATTTTTTTTTTTTTTACTTGGATTTAATTTCATTAAAGATATCAATTTAATCTATTGTTATAATCGACTGATGACTTGAAATTGTGATGATTTCTATCTGATGAATTTAATTATTTTTGTCATTAATCGATTAGGATGAAAAAAATATATATTTTTTTAATGAATTTATCAATTATTATTGATTTGATTTGTTGGATTTTGAAAACTTCAATTGATTATTCAATCGTGAATCCTCGAGAATACCTTATGTACTAGTCACTGTTGGAGCTGGTTAGATTAACCTCCGTGATTTATCTCCTCCGTGTTGGTCCTGAGATGAACTGGTGGGGACTGGGGCGAGCGTTTCGCCTTTGCCACAACAGTGAATCCTCGAGAATAACTTAAATCTTAAGATGCTCCTCAGGTGCAACATAAGCTTCATTCCTGTGCGTGTTCCTTTACTCCACCTCCGGTGACCACACCCGCTTTTCCTTTTTTTCATATTTGTTTTTTTGCCTTTTCTCTTTTTGATTTTGTTTTTTGAAAATTTGTGCGGCAGTTGAATTTATATTCGCCTGCTCTGACTCGCCTTTTTTCCACCTTGGAAGCGAGCTCGAGTCCGGCGCTCCGCCCCCGTCGGTCGCTTTCGTCTTCCTCGCTCCGCTACGCTGGCCTCCGGCTCCCTCTGTTGGCGGTTTCCCTGACCGCTCAGGGCCGATCGCAAAAAACCGTCGCGCCGAGGTCCGAGAACCGCCCTCGCTTTCTCGAAGGCAGCGGTGTGGACTCGGGGCGAAGTCTGTAGCATGGGAGTTTCCACCTTGTGAGCATTCTAGGAGTTTCTTGGTAGGGGTGGTTTGGGAGGGGGAACTTGCTAGGGTTTATTGTGGAGGATTGACCGAGATTGATGAAAGTCCGAGGGAAGATCTGGCATCTATGACGAAGCGCGATCCTCGCCGGCGACGCAGTGGAGTGCTCCGCAGATGGAATGGCAGATCTCATCGGCACCGCGGATTGTTGACAAGGTCAGTGTGATTCGCATTTTATCTTACTCGGTTCGTGTGAAAATTTACTTTTTGTGGTTGCCTAGGAGACGTTTTAGATGTTATCGTGTTTTGAAGCGGCTTCCTTGATGAATCTTCAATAGTTACTTGCTTTTCCCCTTTTTCTTTTCATATGTCTCTTCCGATTCATTTTCTCTCTTATTTTGTGGTTGGATATTATTGGTATGAAAATTTTGCCCCAAATTTTATAGTTGTTACTTTTCATCTGTTTAGTTTAATATTTTGGTTATTTGAGTACAAGGTTTGGTGGTTATTAAAGAAATTTAGGGTAAATCTGAATGTCTAAGAATGAGAATTAAGTTTTGTGAAATGGAAGAAGACTGATGCCTTTTGCAGTTTGACAGTGGTAATTAACATGCATATAGATTAGAAGATCTTTTTATCTGCAGTCATCTTGTGATTTGGTTGATTGACTTGATTGATACACTGGTAACTTTATGCATCTCACTGCAACAAAAACTAACTCATCTACACATTGAAATTTCTTTTCAAAATACATATTTGAAATGGAGTTTATAGTTTTTGGAATATTTGTATAAGTAACCTGAAGCATAATCATCACTTAATTACACTTGCTCTTAGACTGAACCAAGTTATGATTCATTAGGTAAATAAATGAATCTTGAACTTTGATCCGGTCCGAGATCAAATAGGATGTTATGTGGAAATCTCACCGCGAAATCCACCTTGCACCCAAGTGTGATGACGTTGAAACCTTCTATTCGCCTTCTTCTCTTGGCGTGACGTTCCTGTGGAGACTAGCAAACATCAAAGGCTTGCTGGGAGTTCCCCAGTGAAACCACTCCAATGCCTAAGTCATTTTGATAGTAAAGGAAAAGAGTAAATATGAGAGGTTGAGTTCGAGAGCTCCTTTTGCGGAGTTTATACTTGGCCCTTTATAAGGGTGAAATACCCGTAGGGATCATGGTGAGGTGGGGAAGAGATCGTGAGTGAGTGGGGATCATGACCCTGTCTGCTTTGGAGAGGTGGGGAAGAGATCATGGGCGAGTGGGGATCATGGCCCCTGTTTGCCTCAGCATATGACGGGTCGACAGATTAGAAACCGCTTAGCAACTTAGACCAGCTCGGGAAGTCGAGAGTTGGAATGCTTGGCTTAGGAAGTCGGAGTTGGCTCGCCACGCGGAGTCTATGTTGACCAAGTCTTGATCATGCTACCCAGACTCTCTGTTGTCCGAGTCAAGAGCCCGCTACATGGACCATTATTTACCTACGCATCAAACTTCTAGTTGAAATGTATTGCTTACATAAATAATGATCTACGGATGATTTCTTTTTGTTACAAACCATAAAATACCCCGATTTTTACACTCACTATTTTTTCTTTCAAAGGTATCCTTCCTTTTATTTTACTATATCTTTATTGTTTGCATTAAATCACACACTCTAGTAAGACTTATTGCTCGTTAATATTGTAGGACCGTTGAGAACGAGAGGGTGTGTGTGGGGTGGGTGAATCTCGTCGCTTTTAAAACTTTCCTTTTCTTTTAAATAAACTTATCGGAATACGCAGCGGAAATAAATAAAGAAGAATAGACACAGTTATTTTACTTGGTTCGTAGCCTCGTCGACTACTACTCCAAGACTCACGGCCTTTTGGACCGTATCCGATGGGTAATCACTAAAGATCTTCTCTGAATAACTTTCGGAGAAGAGTTCGGTAACAAGGATGAATAGAGAGTGTAACAAAAATCTACACCTCTCTAATATAATGAACAAATAAAATGTTACTAACACGAAGTAGAGAGGCAGCTTGAGCTCGGCGTGTTAGTGATGACCTTGGCGTTAGGGTTGCACAACACAAAGTAGATTTGAGAGTGAGAATTTGATTGCACAGAATACTTCTTTTGCCTTCGTCCTCGAGGCTCTTTTTATAGCTAAGCAAACAATTGATCAGATCCCACTGATTCTACTGAGTGTCTGAATTCGGATTTGATCCGTCGACGGAACCTGATGATCCATCGACGGAACCCAGTGAACCTCCTTCGGTATGCGTCCAGCTTCTCGATCTAATCCACCGCAAAATCAGACTAAACAAATTTATCCGTTGACGAACCCAAGCTTTCCTTTCCGACTGATCTGGTTGACTGTGTTCGAATCTACTGATCCGTCAACTGAACATACCTATACGGAACCTTTTTACCTTTTGTTCTCTGATTCGATCTGGTCTTATCTCAATGAAATTTCTGATCCGACGACTAATCAACCTTGATCGTCGACGGAACCAATTTTACCATCCGTGCTCTGGTTCGGATCTGTTCCGAGTTTCTGAGGATTCATCGACGGAACCATTTAAAATGCTTAGTTCCTGCAAAATAGTGTTAGCACAGATATAGTAGTTACCCTGCAAAAAAGAGTTAGAACAGATATATGCATGATAAAATCCTGTCTAGGATTTTATTCTGATCTCAACTTAGACTTCCAAGTTGACTCTAAGTTGAATTAGCGCCTAAGTCTCAATTGAGACTCGTCCTCACTGGTTTTCTCCACTCCAGTGACTTACCTTACTTACCATGTGTCAAACCTTCCATGCTCGACGTCCGATCCCCGACCCACCGGGTCTTTCCTCGCCTCGATGTCTGGTCTACACTGACCCACCGAGTCCTCTTGCTAGATGTCCAGTCCCCATCTGGACTTTTTGCAAGTCCGGTCCTCCCGACCCATCTGGACTTTCTACCTGGTGTCTGGTCCTCAAGATTCATCAACACAGTTCAGTCTGCACACTTAACAATCATATCAAATACATGTGTTCTGACTTTAAACTCTTTGATATACATCAAAATACAAGTTTGATTATCAGTGCATTTTGCACTAACAAATATATTATCTTGGATAGTTCTATTAATGGCCTAGTCTTAGGGTCATTTTAATAAAAAATCAAGGTGCTATTACATTTGCATATGCGATGAGGCTTGGTTAGGTGATTGTTATTTTGGGTAGGTGATCCATATAGCCGACCCCACATAGTGGGATAAGGCTTGGTGGTTGTTGTTGTTGTTGTATGCGATGAGGCTAAACATTGCATATGAATGTTTAGTTGAATATGCGGCCACATTAACCATTTTTTAAAACATTGTGGTTCCATAAATTTGGTTGCTCAGTTCAAGTTATTTATAATTGTGTATAGTGGAGGTAGAGACCAAAAATAAACCACACGTTCCGTATTATATTTATGCATTTTTTATCCTTGTTATTTAATCTCCTTTGTTCTCTGTGAAGGCAATTTCTGCATTGAAGAGAGGCACTAATTTGCTGAAGTATGGTAAAAAAGGGAAACCAAAATTCTATCCATTTAGACTGTCTGCTGTAAGTTTGTTTCCTACTATTTTTTAATAGAGAAAGATTGAATTGAATTTATTGATTTTTCATGGTGCATTTTTTTGGTTTTATCTGTAAGCATGAATGCTCCTGGTTTGATATCTTCATTATATTTGGATTGACATATTCCTTATATTGTTGTTCTCAGGACAAGTCATCATTGATTTGGTTATCGAATGGTGAAGAGAAATGTTTGAAGCTGACATCTGTTTTGGAAATTGTCCGTGGTCAAAGAACTGTAAGTTAGTCCCCTAATTCTGTAATCTCTGGGATAGGTTGCTATTAAGGAATAGTTTTAAGTATTTGGGCTTCTAGTTGGCATCATTTATTTATCTGGTGGTCCATACCTATATGAATCTGATTATAATTAATCTTTTTTCAGCCTGTTTTTAGACGACATCTATGCTCAGAGAAGGACCACCTCTCCTTTTCACTTATATATGATAATGGGACGAAGTCTCTTGATCTGGTAAGTGTAACCAAGTGCTTATTGCTATCTAATATTTCTCATTTTTCAATTTAAGATGATTATTTACTTCCATGTTGTGGTTTATATTTAGATATGCAAGGATAGATTTGAGACAGAGGTGTGGTTTGCTGGCCTCAAGGCACTGATTTCTTCTCATCAAGGTGAACGACCAAAAATTGATGGATGGCGTGATGGCGGACTGTATTTTGAAGTAAATGATACACCTTTCACAATACCATTAATTATTGTTAAAGTTGTTCTTTCTAAATGAGGTCTCTCGACTAACTTCAGCCTTCAGGATGCAGGTTATCTACGTGTGCACTTTTAGGAAGCCTAACATTGTTCTTCAACAAGTAACCTGTAGCATGATTATATAGCCACCCTGAAATTGATTTGGGTTTTAAACCCTTTTTCATAGTTTCTTTATGCAATTCATTAAAAATTCAGTTGGGATACACTTCTAGCTTGTAGACTAGAAAAATATGTTTCAGTCTAGCTCTGTGATCCATTTATCTTTGATGTTCCAATCTAATAAGATATTTATCTTGTCGTGCTTGGACATTGGAGTCATAGAATTGCTATAACTCGATGAACTCTTCAACTTCAAGTTGCCTTGCCTATAGTTATCCTAGAAGCCATGGTGTAATTAGCTACTGAATGTCTGCTTCTGAGTTTGTTACAAATCTGAAATAACACCACCCTATGACTAGACAACTGGTTTATTGATTTCCTATTTTTAGTGGGCATTCCTAATCCTAGTATGTTATTGATTATGATGTAGAGACAATTAGAGACATTAGACTTTAAACCATTAGGTCTGTATTCTCAGTAAGGATTTATACTATGCTCACTTCGCTTAATGGGTCTCAACTATATTACTGCTGCAAGATTTTCTTTATTATGTCCGTGATTGAAATTAGGGTTTTTAGCATTTACTTTGCTTGTACCCTCTTATTTTGCATATTTTCTTAGGATGGGAAAGTATTTCAGTGTACTTTTTGGGTATACAGATTAAACACAATTATGGGTGTTAATACTTGGTAATCTGGATAATGTTACAGGATTCCAGGGATCTGAATCTTATATTGAATAGCCCCGGTGTAAGTTCAATTGGCTCTGTATTGGATAGTTCTCCTGACATCGATTTTAGTGTTGGAACTTCACCAGTGATCTATTCTGAAAGTTCTGTACACTCAGAAAGATCAGATGTTGCAAATATGCTTGTGAAAGGTGTCTCTTCTGATATTATCAGAGTTAGCGTTTCTAGTGCACCCAGCACGTCGAGTCATGGTTCTGCACAAGATGACTGTGATGTTTTAGGTGATGTTTATGTGTGGGGCGATGTCATATGTGAAATTTCAACGAGAAATGGCACTGATAGAGGTATCAATTTTTCCAATGGGAGAACTGATTTACTTTTGCCTAAGCCCTTGGAGTCAAATTTAGTTTTAGATGTTCACCATGTGGCTTGCGGTGTCCGGCATGCTGCTCTTGTCACAAAAAATGGAGAAGTATTCACATGGGGTGAAGAATCTGGAGGGCGACTTGGCCATGGGGTTGGAGATGATGTTGTTCACCCTCGTCTTATTGAATCTTTGGCTCTAAATAGTGCAGATTTGGTTGCCTGTGGGGAGTTCCACACTTGTGCTGTAACTTCTTCAGGGGAACTTTTTACTTGGGGTAATGGCACTCACAATGTTGGTCTTCTGGGACATGATAATGATGTCAGTCACTGGATACCAAAAAGAGTTTCAGGGCCACTGGAGGGTATTGAAGTTCAATATGTTAGTTGTGGCACCTGGCACACAGCGTTGGTAACTTCGACGGGGAAGTTATTCACTTTTGGCGATGGAACATTTGGTGTTTTGGGTCATGGGAACAGAGAAACTGTTGTACAGCCAAGGGAGGTAGAATCCTTGAGGGGTTTGAAAACCATTGCAGTGGCATGCAGTGTATGGCACACAGCTGCTATAGTAGAGGTTATAGTAGCTCAGCACAACAACAGTGTACCTTCTGGAAAATTGTTCACCTGGGGTGATGGGGACAAATATCGCCTCGGACATGGTGATAAGGAACAACGACTTGAGCCTACTTGTGTTGCTTCACTGATTGACCACACTTTTTACAAGCTAGCCTGTGGTCATAGCCTCACAGTTGGCTTGACAACTTCTGGACAAGTTTTTACAATGGGAAGTAGTGTTTATGGTCAGCTTGGAAATCCACAATCTGATGGAAAGCTTCCATGCTTAGTTGAAGATAAACTTGTTGGTGAATCTGTGGCTGAAGTTGCTTGTGGTTCGTACCATGTTGCAGTCCTGACAATTAGAGGTGAAGTTTATACATGGGGAAAAGGTGCTAATGGGAGATTGGGTCATGGAGACCTTGAAGATAGGAAAGTACCTAACATTGTTGAAGCTTTAAAAGATAGAGCTGTCAAATATATTGCATGTGGTGCTAACTTTACAGCTGCCATATGCCAGCATAAGTGGGTATCAGGTGCTGAGCAGTCGATGTGCTCATCATGTAGACAAACTTTTGGCTTCACCCGCAAGCGACATAATTGCTATCATTGTGGGCTTGTTCATTGCCACTCATGTAGTTCCCGGAAGGCCTTGAGAGCTGCCTTGTCTCCTAATCCTGCAAAACCTTACCGAGTTTGTGATTCTTGCTATGTGAAATTGAACAATGTATTAGAATTTGGAGTAGTAAACAACAAAAGAAATGGTTTGCCTCGCTTATCAGGTGAAAGCAAGGACAGGTTCGAAAAAATAGAGACAAAATCAGCAAATTTTGTGTTACCAACTAACTTGGATCTCATAAAGAACCTGGATATTAAAGCAGCCAGATTCGGGAAGAAACATAATTCCTTGTCCATGATTGGAGCTACTCAAATCAGCTCGCTCATGCAGATAAAAGATTTTTCTTTTGCTGGTGGGACTGATCTGCAAGGAGTAGCTCCTAGAGTGCTTAGCACATCCATGGTTCAATCTATCAATCATTCAAGAGCAGTTTCACCTTTTTCTAGAAAATGTAGTCCTCCACGTTCTGCAACACCAGCACCCACAACTTCTGGAGTTTCTTTCTCGAAAAGTTCTACTGACAATCTGAGGAAGACAAATGAGCTCTTGACTCAAGAAGTCCAGAAATTACGCCTTCAGGTATTTTTTTCCTCCTCTATTGGATAGGTTATTTCCTATTGCTAGTCCGATCTAACTTGGATCTGCATAGGTTGAAAACCTTAGTCAGCATTGTGAACTTCAAGAACTTGAATTGCGAAAATTGGCTAAGAAAGCTCAAGAGGCTACGACAGTGGCTGCTGAGGAATCAGCAAAATCAAAAGCTGCAAAAGAAGTTATCAAATCCCTAACAGCACAGGTCATTTTTGGTTGGTTGTCTTCGTTGCTCATTATAACATAGTTAGAATTGACTTTTTAATTCACATGTAAAACTTCAATGCTTTTTGATATAGTTGCCTTGACGATTAAGGTCTTCATCAATTGGTGTTTTCTGTTGATATTGCTAGTTATTTGTGATATTTGGGGGTCATAATTGAATGTGCTGCAGTTTTGGCAAACACCTGTTCTTGTCCTAAATAATCCATTCTTTATACTCATTCCTTAATTAATCATTGACAACCTTATGCTCTAGATCATGGATTTAAGTTTTCGTTCCGTACTGGTTGGCATGGACAACATTTTGTTTTGGCATGCAAAACAGCCTGGAACGCTTGGTAAAAAAAGAGGAAGAAAAAGAGTAGGAAGCACTTTCAAATGAGTTTCAGCTAATCATCAATTCGTTTATGTATGCTAGTGAATGCTAAAAAACTTTCAAGACTAGAGAATACTTTGTGCTTCTCTTTGTTCCAATATATTGCAATGAGATAATAAAATTTGTTTATGTAGTATGCTTATCTTAGTTGGAACTGGTACTATAGGCTTGCATTTAGTCACTTTTCTTGACATTATAGACCTCTTTTTGTCCTGGACCTGTTTTCTTTATTTTCATGACACTTTTAATTTGGTCCACTCCTTACAACACATGCCTTGTCTGGACTTATGTGATCTATATCTTGCAGCTTAAAGACATGGCTGAGATATTTCCCCAAGGCTTCTTCAAAAATGATGCAGCAAGACACTTATATTTTCCGAATGGGGTGGGCTTATATCCAGGTCCTCTTGCCATTCCAGATGGAGATCATCAGCCAAGAAGCAATCCAAACAATTCTCCTGATTCTATTGGAATTATTGTCAATGGAAACACAAATCAGAATTATGCATCAACAGATAGCTGTGAATCTAACAAACTGAGTGTAGATCTACAAGACATTAGGCAGGTGAATTCCAACAAAATGGAACAAGACTTCAGTAGAGGACAACATGACAGCAATGCAGAGAGATCATCCATCAGTAATTCCGATGTGGATCACAAAGAAAGTGAACAACCTCAAAATGTTGACAAGGATTGTAAGTCCCAAAGTCCCATTTCATCAGGTAATCAAATTGAGGCTGAATGGATTGAGCAGTATGAACCTGGTGTATATATAACTCTCTTATCCCTCCGTGATGGAACTCGAGATTTGAAGAGAGTCCGGTTCAGGTTGGTTATCCTTCTAAATATTGTTTGTTCAATTTCATTTTTCTTAAATCATCTCAGATTGTTCATGTGATTATGTGTTGCATCTACATTGAAGGTCCTTTTAATTTGCACTAGTTTTTTTGTTTGTTTGTAAAGATTCTGAGTAATCTTAGATGACTTGCCAAATATTGGTTATTTCCGTTTACTGTTCTTGTCATTAGTAACATAATTTTAAAATAGATAGTCGAGACTCACTGTTTTTTGTATTTCAATTTGTGCTTGCATTCATTCACACAACAACTGTTTGTGAAAATTTGATAGTATGCATTTACACAGTCGAAGAAAATTTGGAGAGCATCAGGCAGAAGCATGGTGGTCGGAAAACCGCGAAAAGGTCTACGAGAGATACAATGTTCGCGGATCAGATAGGGCATCGACAGCAGTATCTAATCATTCTGCACACAAAGCATAGAAGTTAGTTTGATCACCCAAAGGCAAAGGAGTGAAAATCCCAGGTGCCCTTTTAAGCCTTACTCGATTGTTCCAACATTGACATGGGAACTTCTGATCTACGATCTGCACTCGATGCAATACATACATAATTCAAAATGTATGTTCTCCTCGTGAATGTCATGCCCTCCTCTTTTAGATCTGGCCATTACCTATTGTAATGCGATGTACATACAGTAGTATCTCAGAGATGAGAACAATAGGAAGCAGCCTTCTTCCTACTAGTAGAGATGAAATTTCTTTTTAAAATGTAGAATGCCCTTTTCTTAATGATGCTGCAATTTGACAACTCCTTCCACTCTTCTTACTATGTAGAAGCTCGATTATGGAACTGATTGCTGCTGCTATTGTACTGCTGTGTGAATGAACCCCTCTGAACGGTGTCGTCGCGACTGAAGAATCAAGATTTGGTAAGTAAACTTGCTAATTCTAAACAAACATTGAGCTAGGTGTTAGACTTGTAACCCTGATGCATAGAACAGCACAAACATTGTGCTGCTTTGGCCTGAGAATGTTTGGAATTTGCTCAGTCTGCCATTCAAAGTGATGTGGCCCCTTTCAGGTTACCAAATCCCCAGACATGCCCTGCTTTTTTATTTATTTGTTTTTATTTGCCTCTTTCTCTTTACCTTTTGTTTGTTTTTGTTTCCTCTTGTCTCATGGCCAACCTCATCTCAAGGAGACATGCACTCTTTACTTTATCCCTTTTGTTTTTGTTCCATTCAAAAAGGAAGGGACAGAGGAAAAGGAAAATATGAAACAGCCTCGTGCCCATATGGGCGGTCGCGAGTTCCTAGTCAGACCTAACCATAAGCTTGCAGTCGGGTCATGGTCGCGAATTGCAGCCAGTCTGCGGCCATGAGTTGTAGCTAATCTGCGGTTGCGGGTCAAGACCCGTTTGTGAATTTGTGTTGTTGGGGGTTGTTGGTTTGCTAGAGGTCATCTGAGTTTGTTTTGTCAAGGAGTTTGACTAGGAAGGAAACTCAAAATTATGTCAACTTTTGTGCAATTTATCCTTTACCCTTGATCATAGAAATCAAAGACCGTCGGCCGCATCATCGCTCATCACTTGCTTCCTGATCGATCGTAACCCCTACCATACCACCCTCCTCTCGAGAGGAAGAAGAATAGGGTTGTATTTTCGCATAGCTTTTCTTAAGCATCTCTGTTTTTGTTCAATTCCAAGTGGAAACATTTGAGGCCAAAAAAAAAAAGGATGGGAGGAGACCGATCCCAACTCTTCTAGGTCTTGTGTCTTTCAGAAAAAGTAAACAAACCCTAGATCAATTTATCAATAGATGAATCAATGACTGTTAATTTGAAGTAATTTTAGTTTAAGTGTACAAGAAATATGGGCTAAAATTTTAGCTGAAATTGCAGCAATGTACTATGGCTCAAAGAAATTCTACTCTAATTAATTAAAATTAAATTTACTTTAATGTAGGTTAAAATTATTCTAAAATTGATCAAAATTATTTCAATTTAATAAAAATGATTTTAACTTAGTTAAAAGTACTCTATGATATAGTAATTTTGATAAAATTATTAAATAAATAAATATAACATTAATACAGTCTTATTTCATTAGATAGGACCGGCTATATAAATTTTTTTACGTTATTAAATTTTATTTTTTATTATATTATTATTTATATTTAAATAAATTTTATTTTATTAATAAAGTTTTTTTTAATCTATCTATATTTATTATAGTTTTATCGTATGATTGAAATATTTATTATCATATATATATATATATCATTTTAAACATATTTTTCAGATTTTTTTTTGAAAGATGTAATTTCAAATTTCTTTTTAATATTTTTAGTTTTTACTCGAATATGTGTTTTTTTAAAAAAAAAAATAATATAAGATGTTCTTTTAACTATAAAAAAAATGGGCACCTTTTCATTTTTTTAAGTTGGAATTCTTTTTATAAGCATTAAATATTTTCACGGTTGGCTCTAACATTTTATTAATGTTAAAATGTCCGTCTTTAACTTTTTTTTTTATTTTAATAATTAAAACTATTCCTACTCTAACATCTAAACAATTATTTTATTATGATTAAATTTTTTAATTATTATTTAAAATTTAAAATTTAAATTTTAGTTATGAGAAATTTTTTCATCAATAAAAAATAGATATAAGAATATTAATTATCTGGATAAATTTTTATTAATACTTTTCGATTTATCCTAACAATCGATGAAATTTTTTATAAAATCAAATCGGTCACTTTTGTTATTTGATTAATTATTTTTTTAAAATCCTATTTTATTGCTTTAAAATTATCTTTTAAAAATAAAATAAAAATGTCATACGGTATTTTAGCATTATTAACATCCTTAAATCTTAACAGCCATTTTTTTTAAATAAAAAAATAAAAAAGAAGAAAAACCCTAAATGCAATTGTATATGTTGAACTTTTGACTCAGTTACCTAATTGAACTGGCCGGTCCCCTTTCAGAAACAACTTTGGATTTTATAATCAATTAACTAATACATGCTTACTTAGCTTCTCCTCTCCTTAAATACAAACCATCACTAATATCTTCATGTCGAAATTATGTATGCTCTTCGAGATTGAAGAAGAAGAAGAAGACAACGACTTGAGATATCATGAGTCGCCTTGCAAGAGACTCGTTTATGTCTCTATCAACACGGAGTCATCTTCTTCGCGTCTTTCTCTTCTTCCTTCTTCTCCTTCTTGTAGTATTGTTCTTGTGTTGCCATGGTGCAAGGGCCGGGGAAGACTACTCCATTGTCTTTGCCTCCGGGAGAAAGTTGAATCCAAGCTATGGCTTGAGTTCTAATTTGCTCAAGCGAATGAGGTATATTCCACCGTCCGGGCCTTCGAAGCAACATAACTCTATTGGCTTAGAGAGAAAGCACTTGCCTTGACGAGAAGAGATCGACAAAAGATACATGTATATGGTCCAAAATCCACATATGTGCTTATGAGTTTACATGTTTTTATTAATGTTGATTATTGAGTATCTAATGTATTGTAATGCTTCAATCTATTTTTAATAAATTTAAATATAATTTATGTTATTATAAACTATTAAAAGTTAAAAACTTGTTTGTTAATTTCAATGTTATTGTAAAAAGGTGCATCACCTTCATTGTGGCATAAAGATTCACCGACAACTCTATCATTTTCTACTTAGCGATCCTATTAATTTTGTTGGTGTTTAATTTTTGATTATCGAATGTGTCATTCGATTGCCCTTGCCTTTGACCTTCCAATCGCTTTAAGATGCTAAAACTTCTAATAATTCTTAAAAGTCATGCCTTCATCCTCCTATAAGATGAATAAATCATATCCATGGACCATGTGCGTCGTTCGATCTAACATTAAACGATAATATGATGTCGTTCGATCGTACATATACTATGAATAAATACTCCATCATCTCAATTTTGTACATACCATCCTATTAAGCATGTCCTTCAGTAATTAAAAGAAGTCTCTAGTGTCAGTTAATCATCATACTAATTTGAGGGGAATTGTTAACAAATAATGAATGGAACTAAGAATTAGTTTATAAAACAAAGTAAAAAGACATTGATGACTCTTTGTTACATTTCACCAAATAATTTAATAAATTATATATATTTTTATAATGAAGATGGTAATGTACAATGAATTAGGAGGAATCTAATTGGATAATTTCAAACAACATGATCCAACTCAAAACTAAAGGATCAAAAACAGATGCATGGCGGCCTCGAGTGATAAAATAGAAATGAATATTTTAAACATCCATCTCTGAAATGTACATAAATTATACTTTAAATTCATTTAATAAACGAACCAAAGGAGAAGATTATCTATCTTTAGGATTAATCAGGCATAGCTCCGACGCTTGGATTATTAAAAAAAATGGATACATGGTTAAAGGTAAAATTATTATTGTGTGATTTTGTGATCATGAAATTCTCAAAAAAAAAATAAATATAAGATAAAGTTACATCTAATAAATTCTTCTCCAAAATCCATATTCGTGAGAGCTTAGTTTTTTTTTTTTTTTAATAGTTAAAGGTCCCTTGTGAAGAAACTTATAAGCTGTGTGGGTGGAGCTTTTAGACTACATTCAACAGCTGCATGCATGCATTTAGGTAGTGCCTAAAAGAGACAAACTGCAAAATAAAAATTCTAGAGATTAGAATATGAAAAAGATGTCTCTTTGCTGGAGACCATGAAGGTTAAGAATGCCACCCACAATGGCTACACCAGCTCCAATCTTCTCAATTACAAACTCAGTTGCCCATATTTACTTATGACATGGCCAAACAGAATAATAATGCAGTGCAATGGTTATGAGCAAATCTCTCATCATCATCATCCCTCCTTCAGCCAAGTTGGAACAACAAGGTCCAAAAATGATTAGTATTGTCGGACCGTGACCACTTCTTAATTTATTCTGATAGTCCATAAAATTTATTTGTGTGATCAGATCGATTATTTTTAGAATTAGACTAATTCAAAAAATTGGATATCTGAATTATAAAAAAAATAACTAGTGTTTCTTGGAGCATGGAAAATGATTGTGAATAAAAAAGAGCATTGTTTCTGTGCAGATTATCTAATGGAAAATAACAAGTAAACTTGGAATTCTCTGCGTGATCTCATGGTGAAGTTGTTGGATTTTGTTTCTCCGTTTGGTTGGCGGGCTTACATGTTAAGATTATAACACACGATATTGTCATTAAAGATTAAATGCAATAAATAAAGTGTTCTAATTGATAGTATTCATTATGAGTTTAGTTTAATAGATGTGGATTATGTGTGGAAAAATCTGTTATTTTTTTTTTATTATTATTATCGATGGACTGATAATGAATTTGAATCTAAAGTTATTTAAAAGTCTCGGTTCATCTTTCATTCCATTGAGAGAAAATACAGCCACCATCTCCCTAACTCTTACAGAAGATCAAGCCATCGCAAATCTTGTCTTCTTCCTTTTCAGATTGAGCGGCATCATCAAGACGACGGTGATGAATCTCAATCCATGTTAGGATTTACAGTATCTCATAGAGGTGCTCAAATTGAATAATTGGTTACTTCAAATTACGTAAATCAATAGTTCAAACCACACTCAAAGATAGGGCATTTCTTATTGATATAAGAATTACTTCTGTACCCGAAATAATGATATCTTCAATTATAGCCCTGGATGTAAAATATATCTCTTCCACTGTTATAATTATGTTTTCGCAAATTGCTATATATATTTGAATTGTTTGATTCTTTTATGATTCATATGCCATGCTTGGAAAATTCTTTCAGAAATATGACCAGAAAAGATGCTAAATTAAAGAATGAGAAACAAGTTCAATATCCACATTTCGAGTGCGTTCCAAATTCAAAATAAGTAATGAAACCATCAAAGGTTGTTGTTAGTGATTGAAATCGCGAAAATGACTTCAGCTCCGGAATGAATGGCATAAAGTGAAAATCTGAGTGAAGATAAAGATTTGTCACAAGAAACAACATAGCGATCGATTGGGGTAAGCAAAGTTCTGTAGAGATTCCAGGGATGAACACCTGATACCACAAAACCGCATACAAGTTATCGAAAATGTAGTAATATTAACAACTTAACCTATCGAAAATGTAGTCTCTTGAGGATACAAGATATAAGAGAGGCTTTGCATTTGAAATTAGAAACTACTAATGTGGTATGTAACAAGAAAATATTGATGTTCCTAAGCGTGTAGTAACATAACAAAGATTAACCGGTTGATTCACATAGAATGGTGCACAAAAATCGAACTGTCGAACCACCCCAAAACTTGAAATGAAATTGATGAAGGGAACCTCACATCCAAGATGCCTCAAACATAGCACTTTTGACTCTTTTTATAAACTCGATTCAACAATAAATATAAAAAATAAAGATTTTAAATAAAAATATGTATTACTCTTAATAGAGATTATATTTATTCCCATTTATTAACAAAACAAAAATATCAATTATTATATAATATAAATTAAATCTCCAATTACTTAGATGCATGGATTTTAAATATTTTTTATTTATTTATTTTCATTCATTATAGATGCATCAATCTGAAATTTAAAAATAATTACCTTTTCTTCTTGAAGCAACCTAACTCAGCTGTCCAAGTAGTTTGAACGGTCCTGAAATTCCAACGTGCAGGGTTCATCTGCTTAAGTGAGGAATTGCAGGGGGTGTTTTGACAATTAAAAAAGCCAAAGGGTATTTTTAAAAAAGTTGCAGACGATTAATTTCTTTACCTGGGCAAGAGCAAGCCAGAGTCAATGGAAGAGATGCAGCCCTCAAACTCCATGGACGATTTCAATCTGCTCCGTTGCATTGCGGCAGATTCCTCAGTTTCCAATTTGGGGGGAAAAAATTCGAAATTTTGTTTTCGTGACCTAGAAATCTGGGCACTGGTGTAGGAGCTCCCAGAAGGCTCCGGGGGAAGGAATGTAATTAGGGCTGGTCAGGAAGTTGTTGCCCCAATTGGCGGCGGGATTCCCGTCGGCGAAATCCGGACTCAGTTCCAGAGAGAAGATGGGATCGGACGCCGAGGGCGAGAAGAGGTTCGGCGATATCGGCGGGAGCTCCTCGGGCATCGGCGAGAGGATCCCCGGGAACAGCGCCGGATCCAGATCCGCGGGCGGAGAGGATTTCTCGAAGGAGGCGATGCGGGCGGCGGGGGAGATCGCGGAGCCCGGGCCGGTCAGCTTCTGGACGAGCGCCATGAACTCGCTCGGGTCGGCGTGGATGACCTTGGGGGAGACGGAGTAGATGATTACCGGATCGCGGTGGGGAGGCTGAGGCGGCGGGGCGGCGAGGGGTTTCCTGATCGAGTAGGAGTCTTTGCTAACCTTGAGGCTGAGAGGCGACGGGCGGGGGCCTTTGAGCTGCATCTCCTGCCGTGGCGACGGGCGGAGGTCGGAGGGATCCATGGATTGGAGGAGGCGATCGAAGAGAAGACTGAAGAGGGACGATAAAGGAAGGATTTGGGAGGCAGTTTCGACGAGTGCAAGCCGCAAGTTGGAGGTAAGCGCGAGGAAGTTTTGTGGAAGTTTACGTGATTTTTATTTTTCTAAAAGAGAATAATTAAAAATTCAGATAATTTCTAAAATAATTAAAAATATTAGTATTTTTTTTTAAAAAAAACGCTGGCACTTTATTTATTTATTTTTTAAAAAAGTAAAAATACATCTAATATTTAAAAAATGTTTTTTAAAAAAAAATTATGAAGTTATCCTACTAATCCTAGAGCAGATCGATTCAGTCCCACATAAATTTTTTACCAACTATCAAATAAATCGAAAGTACATAGGAATCCTGACAAACGATCTAATGTCACAAATTTTTCGATCTCCCCAAGTATAATATACTCCGGGAAAAAGAGACAGAGTCAAAAAAAATTATATCGGAAGCCTGTGTGTTTACGTTAAGGGAGTGATGCCTCTCATTCGCACTCCATTTTTATATCCCTGCATCTAGAGTTTGGGAGGAGATGAGGGAAGGATAAATAAGGGAAAGGGGATTTTTAATCTCATTTGGGAAATTTGGGAAGGAGTGAGTTAGGGAGGTGAAGGAAGTCGGAAGGGTAAACTTTAATCTTGTGATTTGAAAAAAAAAAAATAGAATTCCTTTTCAAATGCATTCATATGTTTTAGATGTCTGTTTGCTGTCCAACGAACCTGCTCACCCCGCCCGATGTCCAACCACTCACACTCCACGATGTTGGCGTTAGCCCTCGCCATGTATCTCTCTAAGGATAGAGATAGATAATCTTAATTTTTTTTTTCTTCTATTTTCTGTCATGCTACATAATTCCTTTGATTTTTGTCATTGCTATAGTAAAGTTTCATTTTCATCTTTCAAAATTTACTTATGCATGAATATCTTTTACTGTTGCTATTTCACTTTCGCAAACACAAGTCAATTGTAAATGGAAGACAAGTACACATGATTTATGCCCTATTAACTCTTATCAATATTTTTGTGATATATGAGAGGACAAATCGATGGGTCTCTTAGTTATTTCTATAGATAATGATCTAAGTTACAGGGGTCTTATGCATTATAAAATATCAATCTACTGTGATGACAATTATTAGAATGTAAATTAGTTATTGGTGGGTTCTCTCTCAGTTAAATAATGTGTTTTGACATAGATGATTGCCCAGATGTAGCTCATTTTGATTTTTGAGAAGTTGAATTTGTGATATCTCAATAGGAAATTTATTTGGATAATTCAGATGTACAGTTAATGAGAATGTCCAAATTCCAACTTCTAATTCTAAACCAACTAAATCTCAAGCTAACTTGTTGAAGCATCGTCAAAGAACAAGAGTGCAAGAAAAGATAAAATTGATGAGGACAATATAAACAATACAATTGATCATGTAGCTCAAGTCATTATCAATTCAACACATGAAATGATTAAATCAAATGAACTTTTTATTCCTGAGAATAAAATGTGGAGTTTGTTGATTCAATTATGTATTGAGTAACATATTTCTACATACTATTTATATTTTGTTTAATGCCCGAAGATGTTGAGAGCTTTACTTGGATGTCCTTTTGAATATCATAAAAATTTATTATTCCAAACGTGGGACGGAGAGAATTTATCGCATGATTAATTTGTTACTTGTTATATAATATATATTTGGATGCTATGTACTTAGATGATTTTGAATGTTTATTAGACTATTATTATTTAATATAAGATTTATTATTTGATAATTGAATATATTTTGTTCGTATTATGGTGAAATGGTTTTCATAACAATAAGATAGTAGATGTCTCTACTTTATGATGATTTTATTTATTGTGTTATCTATGCAGTAGAGCAGACATATTCTACCTATTCTATAGTGTGAGTTTTTGGATTTTTTATTCCTTGAATAAATAATTTAGTGGTAGGATAAGATCCATTTAACTGAGCGCAAAAGTTAAAACTCATCACTTGTAGTAGTTTTTAATTTATTAAGACTTAATCCGAAAAAGAGCTCGATTGCTCATTGGGGATAGGGATGAAGACTCTGAAACGAGGGAGGTTGTTATACTGATAAATGAAAAACTTGATTGCTCATTTGAGGATTTATTGAAAGTGGAGGTCTTTGTTGAAAGTGAGGTTGGTTGAAATTGAAGGTCTATATTCATTTTTTTTTCACATGTAGGCTTATTTAAAAAAGTGAGGATAATTTTATAATTTTATATATTTAATTTTTATTCTCCTATCTTTCCTCCCAAATAAAATAACACATGTAACGTTAATAAACCTTTTCTTTCTTTTAAACAAAAAAAACATAAATACTTTAATTCTCCTTCCTTCCCCTTTCCTTATCTAAGGGGCTGTCCTTCTTGGCATATGGAAATAAAATATTCTTGTATATTATTATTATTATTATTATTTTAATCTACTCAGGCTTATCAAAATTACTAAAATTTAAAATTATAAATTAATGTAATTTTTAGTAATATTTGAGTAATTTTAACCATAATTATTTAGTGTTTCTGAATATATTAAAGAAGTTTTAATTAAAATTATTATACTAGATGATACTTTATTACGAGAAACGATGAAAGTATTAAAAGAGACGATGCTTATACTTTAATTATCTTATTGTAATTCTGATGTACTTATCAAGATAAAAAATAAAAAATATTAAAATATATTTTTTATTTTAAAAATATATTAAAATAGCTATAATTATTAAAATAAATTAGTTCAACTTATTAGAAAATACTTAGAATAAATTAATTTAATTTATAATAAGTTTAAAGTATTTTTGAACATTTTGAAGTAATTTTGATAAATTTAAATAATTTTAACTGAATTGATAAAAAAATTATATAAAAATATTTTATACATATTATTTTTAATCAAGTTTAATTAAAAAGAAAAATAATTTACTTTAACATATTTTAGTAGGTACAGGGTATCTCTACCGTAATATTGAAATAAAAATATTTTTAAAATAAAAAATATGATGCGGCGCTATTTTAATTATTTTTTAAAAAGTATATTTCTCAAAGATCAATTCATAATTAGGAGTATTCTTTTGAGTTTTGCCTAATTTGTACATATGCAATTAATCTAACTTTGTCGAAGTTCATAGTAGGCTTAAGGTCTGGGCAACAGTAGTATAATGGTTCTTTGAATAATTAAAAGATTTTAGATTCAAATCGTATTTTTTTTTATAAAAAATAGTCTAAAATTATTAATCATATGAATCGTTATTAATATTTTTTAATTTATTTTAAAAAGATATTTTTTTATAAAATTAAATCGATCTAAATTTAATATTATTTAATTAATTATTTTAAGAAGGAGTTGGTTGGCGCAAGCTCCGCCTCTAGATAAAAGAAAGTGAATATTCTTTTTATATATGTTCATATTTATCCATTACAAATATATATACATAAGTATAATAATTAAAATCTATTTTAAAAATAAAAAAATTCTATCCTAATTGATTCTCTGAATCCCTAATAGTAATTAATTTTATACAAAGTGAAAAAATTAAATCACTAAAGAAATCAGCAAAATTAATGAAATATAAAATCTTTCCAAGTTTAAATGGGGACATTTTTGTTCTTTTACTAAAAATATTTCTCCTATTTGATTTACTCAACATATCGCAATATTTAACGTGCAGGTTAAAACGGGTTTCCGTTACGTGTAATATAACGTCGTATATGGGATACAGCGTAAAGAGCCCGACACGAAGAGAGGCGAGGGTGGAGCAACAAGTCATGGTCGCCTTCTCTTTCTTCTCCTCGCCCTTCCTCCCCCGTCTCTTCTTCTAGGTCTGAAAGTTCCGATTGCTTCTACGGGAGCCTCCGCCTCTCCGCGCTGGTAAGGCGATCGATCGACCGATCGCCGGTTGATTTGCCTCCAGTCCACAGGTCGGGAATCGCTCCTTATTAGGATAGGGCAAGGAGATCCGGTGATAGAGCGCTGCGATGAGGCCCATGGAGACTCTGCAGGATCTGATCGAGGAGGCCAAGGTTCGCACCGTCTGCTGGGGCATCTGCGTCTTCGCCATCTCCTACTTCTTGACCCGTATGCCACCTATTTTTATCTTATTTTTCCTTCATTTTTTTTTACACGGCATTCCCGATTTTGGCGATGTGGGTCGAGCGAACTGTTCGTCGCAGTTGGAGGATTGGCGATTAGAATTGAGGCATGAAAGAGATGCTTTTTGGACTGTAGTCTGTTGATTTTTGTACTCTCAGGAGTCGAGTCATGGTCATCTGCAAGCAATTCAAATATCACTATAGACTAATAGCCCAAAACTTGTGTTAGCATGTGGATTAATTGGTTAATCTGTCTCTGTTTTTGTTGTTTTATCAAGAGATTTGGTGAGGGATGTGCTTAGCATTCAATTTAAGAGGCTTGAGGGAGAACATTTAGATTTTACGAACGGAGCCTGCATTGACTATTATATTTGGTATCGATTTTTGATTGATGTAGAGCATGTGGGCTGATATTCTGGCAATCAGCTAGCTAAACCTCTCCAGATTCCTCAACTGCTAAATTGGAAATTATTTAGTTGGTGTAATATTGGTCAGGGAGGTTGAAGCAGTAGGGCAACCAGGTTAGGTGAGGTGGACTCAAAAGTTTTTAAATGGTCAAAGTCAGTTCAAATCTAATACTATTTGTGGTGTTTTTAGTTTGCTAGGTACTTTTAGATGTTTGATTTCAGTGATGCTAACTTGAGCCTTACTCTAATTGCCTTGACCACTGGCTTTGAACAAATCCCAATTAAACATTAAAACCGAACATTGGAGAAATAAATGATCTCACTCAAACAGGAAAACTCAAAAAATAAATTTTATTATTTTTTAAAGAAATAAATAATATTGGAGGATTAGACCTCTTTTAAAGAATCTAAAATAAATTAGGAAACAATCAAATTACAAAATAGGAACAAAGGTAATCTAAATTAAACTTCTACTTACCATTTCCTTCCTTCCGTATGTACATTTGAGATTTGTTGAGCATATTTGAAACTCATGCTGAAGTTCGGTTTGCCCCTGACAAAATATAGGGACAAAAATTGCTTCAGGTAATAAAATTTACAAAATATTTGTTGAAATGGACATGTAAATATTTGGAGTATTATTAGAAGATTATGTTCTTGATTACATTTTCCGCTTAGTGCTTTCTTAAAAACTTCATTTAGAAACTCCATGATCGCTCCATTGGTCCATTTCTATTGTGAGAAAATTGATATTAATGCTTTTGGTATTGACTTTGTTGATTGAACATTAGTCTAGTTTGTGATGTAGAGAACTTATTGGCATTAAGGGACGTTCAAGCCTTCCTCTTTGTCTAGTGATTTGACCATGGTTATGCTCTTGCAACTCTGACCACATACACTTCTCTTTGTGGTGAAATCGACTCCTCAAATTGAGAGCATAATTGATAGTGGATGAACTTCGTCACATTGTTCCCAAGATGTTCGATTTTGATGCAACAATAAGTGCTAGATTTATCTTTTTTAGAGGCACCTCCTAACTGTGCACTTCATACCTATTCTCAGCGTTTCAAAGTTTGATTTTGGTTATCTTGTTCTCTTACACAACAAAGTTGAGTTCTTCTTGGTGGGGAGAGATTGATACAAAATAGGATTTTAGTTTTATTTGGTGTTTTTGATTTGTAATAGCTTATTTAGGTAGGTTCTCCTCTCTAGGAGAATAAATTTGTAAGGAAGACTTTAAGTTTCTAATGCTTTGGCTTAGAGTGTAGGGAAGTATTGCTACAAGTTTAATTTAGATTGTTTATTTTCTATTTTTGTAAATTATTTATTTCCTACTTTGTTTTGGTCGAAATCTTTAAAAGGTTTGATTCTTTCATGTTGAATCATCTTTGCATAATAAAATTTCCTGTATTTAACTTTTCTTTTTTCTGTGTACCATGATTTATTTCTTAATGATAATTTTTTTATCCCTTATGTTGCATAGAGCAGTATTAGACCTCTGCATGACTTTTGATCTGCTTCCGTACTACATCAATGCGCCAAGAGTTATTAATAATTAACAAAAAAAAATGATTAACATGTACTTGATGGAACTCCTGGACTTAGATTCATATTATATGTATATTTTTAATGTACTTATGCAGTTTTTCTTATTTTGTAGCTTGACTAACTACACTCCTATTTTCTGTGTTTGTTGAATCAAGAACTTGCATATCAGTATATGTACGATTTAATTTGATTTTGAATTCATTTGATAAACTCTTGGATGCAATCTATTGATTGGGACTTGTGGCTATGGTAATTAAATATTAATATCCAATCTCTCTAAGGAACTCATTCAGTTGGAGTTAAACTTTTGTGGTTTTTTACTTTGATGTCCTATATTTGTATTGTTACAAACGAAGTGTCTTCGCATGAAACTTTTCTTACAAACTAATCTTCTGTGCTCAAATCTCATCTCTCCGCTTGAAGGGGTAGGACTGCATATATCATCTAGTCATACCCTTAGATTGAAGTAGTCAGTCTTATTGCTAGGTTCCTGTTTATAGACATTCTATATTTACCTGATTACTTGATGTGGAACAATTCAGGATTAGTTGATGCGAACAATTTAGTTATTTGCCTTTTTTACTTATTTCCTATGTACCACCTGTTGAGTCAGCAGGTACAAGTAGTTTATCAAATACCGTCAATAGTTAAACAGATTAAAATAATTGATATATGCAAATTTATTGATGGATCATCATACAAAACTTTCTTTCAGTCATTTTAAGTTTAACCAATAATATAACCTCATAGATCTGTTTTTTTATAGAATTGGAGCATTTGCCTTAAAATTTTATTTTGGTTATTTGTTATTTAAATATGCCAAAATTTGTATTCAGCAAGTCAATTTTTGTATTGTTGGTAGAGATGCAAACAGGGCAGTTGCTATTGTATCACTCCTCAGAATCAGAAGTAGCATCATTTTAATAAGTTTCACTTGCAATTAACAAGAAAATATGGTAAATAATCATGTATAGTTTTTTTTCTTAGTGATATGCCTTATGAGCAGTCAATTTGCCAAATAGCTCATATGACGAAGCAAAAGTTCTTTATTTGTTTATCTATAAAACATTCCTGTTAATTCATAAATCAGATTTATCTATTGAAACTAATGCTTGTGACAATGACTCAAGGAGTTATTTAAAATGATTAAACTGATTAAACTGATTTTGATATTCCGTACATATGTATATTAATTCTCTTTCCTTTTGTATTAATTTCAAACCGTGGACAACTTTTGAATCTTGCTTTCTTTTTCCTACAGACACTAGCAAATCTATGTGGACAAATATCCCCTTATCTTTTCTCATTCTAGTGGCCTTACGTTTTCTCTCATATGAGGTTGAGCTCCATTGGAGGGTGCGGCCAATTCCTAAGCCAACATATTTATCTCATTTGGAAAAGAAGCAGTTACAACTTGATGATTCTCATCTTTCTACCATAGTTACCCCTTCAAGATGGAAGAAGAAAATTGATTCACCTCTTGTTGATAGTGCCATTGATGAGTTTATTAGCAAAATTCTACAGGATTTTGTCATAGATCTCTGGTATTCATCTATAACTCCTGATAAAGAGGCTCCGGAGTTAATACGCTCTTTAATACTTGATGTTCTAGGTGAAATATCTGGAAGACTTAAAGAGATGAACCTTGTCGACTTGTTAACTAGGTATTTTTGAGTTACATTTTCTATTCACCAGTAATTTTTTTTTTGTTATAGATGTGTTCAGCTAATGCAATATACTTCTATTACTTTTTAGGGATCTTGTTGACTTAATAGGGAACCAACTCGATCTCTACAGGAAAAAACAGTCTGAGATAGGTGTGAATGTTATGATAACTCTTTCTTCAGAGGAAAGGGATGAAAAGTTAAAGCACCATCTAATGGCTTCCAATGAACTTCACCCTGCTTTATTTTCACCAGAGAGTGAATACAAGGTAAAATTATTAAGTTAGAGATGCTATCTCATGTATACTTATGCATCATAAGGCATTGGCTTATTTAGTTTTAGTGTCTAGGTAATTCAACGCATTATTGGAGGAGTTTTAGCTATATCCTTGAATCCACAAGAAGCTCAATGCCCATTGGTCTCTTGTTTCAGCCGGGAGTTGTTGACCTGCTTGGTCGTTCAACCTATTTTGAAGTTTGCCAGCCCTGGGTAAGCTAATCAATTTCACGGATTTTCAGTAATTGCAATGTGAAGACAAACATCCACAGCTTGTATTTGAAAAAGTTTGATTAATTTACTAAGAAGCTGGAATTGGAATTATCTATATATTGTTACTCATCTTGACGGTTTTGAATGCCTCCTTTATGAGTTACTGCCTTTTTTTGGTACGATAATCAGACAATCCAGTAATGTTGGAAGTTCCTTTTCTTGCATTGTTGGAGGATGTTGTATGGTGTTAATTTTCTATTAAGGAAATCACAGCTTTATATAATCATTTGAGCCAAGAAGTCTTGGAATTTAGTGTTAGTGGCTAACTATTCTGCATGTGGAAAAAGGTTAAGTATTGTTAAACAATCCAATGATACTGGAAATTTATTTTCTGCACTTGGATTATTGGATGTTGTATGGTGTTAATTCCCTACTTAGTTGCAGCTTTGTATGATCATTTAATCTAAGAATTCTTGGAATTTATTGTTGTTTGCTATCTATTCTGCATATGCAAAAGATTAACTAGTGTTACTATTGTTTTTCAGGTATATCAATGAATTAATTGAATACATGTTTCTTAACAATACTGATAGCAGTAATATGGTGGTCAAATCTGATAGTTTGAATAAGGATTCTGGACAGAATACTCAAGATGGTAAATCAGAGTCAAGGAAAACATCAACCAACTTCTCCTCTCACTCGGCATTAGTTCACAGTGGTGGTGAAAAATCAGCAGAGGTTTCTCTTCAGGGTACCCAAAAAAATTCTGTCCACCATTTACCATCTCGTCCTGCAGATTGGGCCGTGGCACTGGAGGCTACTACAAAGAGGAGAACTGAAGTTCTTGCTCCTGAGAATCTGGATAACATGTGGACTAAAGGCAGAAACTATCAAAAGAAAACTGCCAAGCTAATAAAAGCAGGGGCATTGCTGGGATCTGTAAATGCTATTTCAGGATTGGTAACTCCTACTCCCCAAGCAGGAAGTCCAGGGAAAGAATTAGTGGCCAACATGAGTGATAGTATCAAAGGTATAGACGAGAACTATATGGTTCACTTAATGCATGGAATAGCAAAAAATGAGTGTCATATTTCCTATGATCCAGAGAAGAAGCAATGCATGGAGATGGCCCTCAGTTGTCAGAATGAGAAAAATACTGGCAAATTGGTTACTAGTAATAAGATTCAACTTAAACGGTCAAGCAGTACATCTGATATGGATACAAATTTTTTAAACAGAAAAGGTGAGAGTACTAGTTCCAAGGAGAACCATCGGCAAGATAGTGCTAAACTTACAGACGAGGAAAGTGCTAGAGTGGTTCCCCACATGGAAGGAAACCTGCATACTCCTAAAATCAAATGCCGGGTGAATATTATTTATTTCAATATTACCATTTCTTTCTCAAGGATTTTTTGCTTCATTGTTTTTTCACTATTAGAAAGTCAAATTCCATGTGACTAATTTTTGATTGTTTGACTTTGATAATTTATGGTAAGATAATGTTCAACATTGACCCAACATCTAGCTTGTGGTTGTGGCACTTGTTATAATTGGCATGAATGATTCCCCTTCCTCCAAATTACTTCATGGTGCTAGCTTCTTCATTAGAAAGGATGATGATTCACAAATTATTCATGTCTCATAACAATTTTTTTCGTGTCATCTTGTTTGTTGGAATGTACATTTCAATATGGAGATGGTGATGAATTAAGACAATTTCACTTCCTTTCATCAAATTTAATTCTCCCTATTAGGGGGAGTATTACAAAAGGGAACTAGTTCAAATTAAATAAACTTTTTAAATTAAATAAATTGGTTTTGAGACCCATATTAATATATTTACTTTTAATTAAACTTATTCTACTTTCCATGAATTGTAATAGATTTGGTTTCTTGTAATGCATATATAAATGCCTTAGCATCATTGTCGAAGATATTTAACAATTGCAACTTTCAGTTTGTAATTATTAGAAGTTTCTCTTTGATTCTCTACAAGTTAACCCGACTGAGGCATGAGCCTTTATTGTGAGATTGCTCACTAAGACACGATCTTATTTCCTTTCACTATTCCTTTTCCTATCCTATGCTGCACCAATAGGCTTCATGTAGGAATGATCATTTGATACTGTGTTACATTTTTATGTAAAGAGCAAAAAGATCTCTTTTTGATTGAATTTATTTTGCTATTTTTAGATTATTTTTTTAATCATAAGTCTCTTTTACTGGCAAATTTTCCTTTTTCTAGTTGTCTAGGGGTTATCTTCGCTGCATTATTGTGCATATTTACTTCTGAGAAGGATGCAATAATCTATTTGTTCTATTGGAAATTTATCTGACACATGTTTAGGCTGACCCGATTTTGCATGGGTCAGGGAACATGAGATATATTTCGTTGGTGTTTGTACCCCTCACACATCATTTATTATGTTTTTGCAGGTTGTTGGGGCATATTTTGAAAAGATTGGTTCAAAATCCTTTGCAGTTTATTCAATTGCTGTAACTGATACTGATGGCAAGACATGGTTTGTGAAGAGAAGGTATTCTTTAATCGCTTGCAAACTAAATATATTCTAATATTATAACAATGCTAAGTAGTTTTTTTCTGATTTTTTTTATTTATTTCTCATCTCTCAAAATTATGGTGCCTTCTTTTTCTGCAAATTGATTTTATTATAGTCGTGTCCATAAGTTGCATCTTTGTATAACCTTTTGTTCTCCAGTAAGTGTTATCATCATTCCTGTTCCTTGAATTTCATCAAGGAGGGAGAACTGTAATTTTTCTTTATATTTACTGGAATCCTTGTTGATCGAAGTTAATATTAAATGAATTTTGTTTCACGACAGAGTTTCTACCTGCTCATTCTTTGCTAATCCTTGACAAATGAACAATGTATAACTTTCTTTATAGTATATTAAAGAGAGGTCAATTCAAGGAAATTGTTATTGACCTAATTTTAACCATGTTTTTTGCTGTCCTTGTGTTTTCCCTTTTGAATCACAGATATCGTAATTTTGAGCGGCTGCACCGCCAACTCAAGGATATACCTAATTATTCATTACATTTACCTCCAAAACGGTTTCTTTCATCCAGTATTGACGATTATTTTGTGCACCAACGCTGCATCCTTCTTGACAAATATTTGCAAGTATGTTTTTCAACTTAGCTTTGCAATCTTTAGTTTGGATCACTTCTCTTAGACATTTTTTTTCTCTTTACAGGATCTACTTTCAATTGCTAATGTTGCAGAGCGACATGAAGTTTGGGATTTTTTAAGTATTTCTTCCAAGGTAACTATAAATACAATCAGTACCTTTTGTTTCAGAAACACATGGACCAGGCTTTGAATCTTTTGACACCTCTGCTTCTTTCGAGATATTGATCATCTTTTTTGTTTATTTTTCATTTTTGAAGAATTACTCTTATGGAAAATCTTCATCAGCGATGAAAACATTGGCGGGTAAGTTGATATCTCAAATTTTCTTTACTTGTTAGCTTTTACCTTTCTCATTCTCGTTAGAAAGATAATGTTTTAATCAGTGTTTCTTGCTTCACAGTCACTCTTTATAGGTTCCAATTCATACATAGAAACTTTGATTAGTGTCTTTATGACAATGACGTGTATTTCTTAATTAACCAAAAGTTAAGTTGTTCTTTTTAATTTTTTCTGCTGTCTTTTCTCTGTCGCGGACATGTTTGATACAAGTCTGTGTATGTTTTGGTGATTATTATGTTGCTAAGAGATTTCTTCTACTCTTCTGTCAATAAGACTAGAGAACCTATTATCTTGTTTTAAAACTAATATTTCTGAGAATTTTTGTACGCTCTTTCCTGTCATGTTCATAAGGGCTGCTAACCGAGCTTCTCAAATTGTTTAAAATCATCAACCATGTTTAGCTCTATTACCAAGTTATGTACATGGGATCAGATAATGGGTCATCAATAGTTTGTTTGTTGGTTGGTTCGAGAAAACCCAATATTCTCTAGCATTCATCGAGGGTGAGATTTGAGACTACACCATACCTTAAATGTTCATTGAATGAGAGAACAGTGATCTCCTATTGATTAGGGTTTGAATTATCCTTTTTCCTTGATGTGCTTGATGCGCATCTATAGATTTAGCACCCATCACTACAACATGAACACAACATGCAAGACACATTTTGATAACTACTTGGTGATTGTTCCAAGTTGACACCATAACAGGATTTTTTTTCAAATTAATTCCTCGGGTATAAGTACAACTAATTTTCATTGTAACTAATGGTCCAGTCACAAGCTTGACCATTTAAATACTCTTTCTTCTTTTTTTTCACAAAGATTTGTCATCTTATAGTAGGGAATGAAAGCATTTACAAGTAGTGAAGGTTTAACAAGGCATTCTCATCTCAAGCACTGAGCTTAACCTCTCATTAGCCCATATTTAGACCAGTATTTTTTTATTATACATGTTGAGTTTGCCCCTTGTGTACGCAATTTCTTTTATTGACCAAATTTGCCATTTGATCATTTCAAATCATTGGGGCTTCCAGACTCTTTACTTCCCCTCTAGTTGACACTTCTTTCAGTTATGTCAATCTTTTCATGTCATTATGCCAGTCAATGTGGACGATGCTATGGATGATATAGTTCGCCAGTTCAAAGGGGTTTCTGATGGTCTCATGCGAAAAGTTGTCGGCCCACCATCATCTTATGTAGTTTCTCCCTCACTAGATGACAAGAACTTGTCATTGACCTGGAATCAAGAAGACATGAGTAAGCAAATCCCTAGATTTAGAAGTATGGAAACATCAAATAGCTTGTCCGAGGATGAGGGACACGATGATGATACTGTAACAAATAGTGGATGGCATTCAGATAACGAATTGAGCTCCAAAAGCTTTCCTCCTCGTGTTGTCAAGCGCGCAAAAGTTCATTCAAGTATGGAATATCAGCAGGGCCAAGGCTCAGAGAAATTTGACAGGATTGGCTCAGATGCTTTGAAAACCTCACTACCTGCCAATTGTTTTGAAGATCCAGTTGGAATGCCATCTGAGGTACAACTCATTCTTGTCTTCTCCAAACAAATGAATCAATTTTTGTTCATTTCTTTATCCCAATAATCATTATACATAATGATTATCTTGCTACTTTGTGAAGCTACAATTCTAGCAACATAAGCCAAAGACATCTGACAAACCAAAGATACATGGAAAAAACCAAAGTATGCACATGTAACTAATATATAAACAGGATTGGTGCCAAACTTCATTTTATTTAGATGGGTTTGGGAAGCTGTACTTATTATGACAAGATGTCTTAACAATCCAGGTACAATATAATCTGTTAACTTTACGTAAATAATCTAAGACATAATCATGCTCCACAATAGCCAATAGCTATGAAACTGAAACTTTGATCACATGCAGGTAAAAGCAACCGTACATCTGTATATAGAATGTTTTGGATTAGAAGCTTTGTTTCAAATCAGAATATTATTGGATTAGGTTCTTGGATTAGAACCCTCATTGAGAATCATGCTACTGAGTTCATCACAATCTTTCTTGAGCTTTAATTTTGTAATATTGTTAAAAAACTGATGCTCAACCATTTGACCTTTAACACAATTGTTTGATGAAAAAAAGAAATGATTAACCAGGTCGGGTAACGTCGGACCTGGGGTGACCGGCCCGGCCCTACGGAAGTTTCCCACCGGCCACCAGGGTAAATCGGGAAGCGCTAATGGAGGCCCATCCAAAGGATCAGTATTCTAAG
>JBBUKS010000104.1:4675762-4703301 GCA_038050645.1 Hedychium gardnerianum | reverse complement strand
GAGCCCCTACTTCCTTTGTTCGAGGTCAATACTCTACTCACATGGCTCGATTAGACCATAGCTCTTGTGCACAGTCGACGGTTAGACCTTCTGGCAGTCCGGGCTGTGATACCAATTGTTAGGACCGAAGGAATTTAGATATCTCCACAATGGTATGATATTGTCCACTTTGGGCATATGTTCTCATGGTTTTGCTCTTGGGTTCTACCCAAAAGGTCTCATACAAATGGAGATGTCTTTCTTTTATAAGTCCGTGATCTTTTCCATGTGTTTTCAATGTGGGACTTTGTTTGCAACCTTGCAACCCCAACACCCCGAAAGTGTCACGTTAGCAAACGATTATTTTGACCAGTTTATTATAAATAGAGGTTTGTCCTCTAATTTCAAAGATACACACTTTGTACTTTTACTGTTCTTTTTGTAATTTTGTTTAACCGCTTTTAACTGCTATAAGGGACTACTCTACCCCTGATTGTAAACCAAGTAAATCTGGAGTCACTTCTTTCTTTTATGTTATTTTTATCTAACTTATAGTGTGTCCTTGCAAAATAGAAAGCAAGAGATTTAGAATCTTAATTTGCAAGTTATTCATCCCCCTCTAGTCGGTCCACCGATCCTAACACTGTGCCACCATCTACTCCTCCGTATCGGATAAATCATTTCGGGCAATCAACTGATAGAACTCATCGGTATATTCTTCGACCGATCTTGTGCCATGTCTCAACGAATGAAGTCGTCGGTATAAAGTTTAGGTGTAGCCGAAAGGAAGGAAGTGTTCCCTCATCTTCTCCCAGTCAATTATTTGGTATTTGCCATGTCTGTCCCGTGAGCGTCATATCTACTCCCAACCCGAAAATAGAGATCTCCATAAGGCTCCTCCCGACCATGATGTTCTTGGTATGTAGCCGGTCGATGATATGAGTTCTCGAAAGTAAACTCAGATCCAAGATCTATGATCTCACGATCCTCCAAGTTTCGCATCGCCTCAGCTATCAAATCTGCGACTTGCCTTTGTAAATCCTCAGTCGACATTATGTCATGGACGCTACGATTACGGTGCTCGATTTCCTCCATCAAAACCTGCCTATTATTGTGACCGAGACCACGACGACCTTCCATTAGATCTGACTTGTTCTGATACCAACTGACGCCGAACAAGATAGCGACTATCCTGTGGGCTAATGAGAAGGGAGATTTGAAAAGAAGGCAAGAAGAGAAACCATCGAAAAATAGAAATTTTTTATCAAAATAGAGGATAATCGCTCATACAACTAATAGGACTCTTTTATAGACTTCATACCTAAGACACAAGAAAGGAAAGAAATCCTAATATATATACCTTAATTCTTATCTTGTAAAGAAAAAAAAAATATTACCAAAAAAGAAAATTTCTTAACAAAAAGAAATTAACATAACAGGACGCTGACAAAGACGAATCCTAACCCATAAATATCAAAATTATCAAAATTACCCTAAATATCATAAAAACAAAAATTACCAAAAATAGTAGAGGCTCGAAAAAAGGCCTAAACGATGAAATTTGGGCCCGAAAGTTGGTGGTTATGGGCTCCCTCGTAACAAATGTAGATTATCAAATTTTATACGTGTGAGCACTAACAGAGCCTGATTCTGAATCCTGCATCAAAAGTTATGTCCTTTTGAAGTTCAAGAGGTCATGTTGATATTGGATTGGTCCTGTATTAGAGTTCTACCTCCCTCTCACTGAAACCACTCTCCAGGTCGCCTCGAAGCTACTCGGCAAGACACAGACCACGTGACGCGGGCAGGAGAATAGTAAGGAGACGATAGAGATGAGAAAGAGGAGGAAAATGGAGAAGGTGGCTTGGCCAAAGAGAACAGATCTGACATGCACGACAACAAGGACATGGCGCCAGTGGCTCACGCGATTGAGGGAGAAAGAGGAAGGATTTCGCTTCCCCCGATTTGGACGGATAGAAAAAGATCTAAAAATCAGTCTACGGGCGGATTCATAAATTTATCTATCTATTATTTTATATTAAGTAAACAGAGGAAATAATAATAATTCATCCTTCCCATGAAATAAACAATGAAAAAAAATTCACAAGAAAAACTTTCCTAAGTTTTTTGAGTCTATCCTCCTAGTAAAAAGAGCATTAGGTTTTAAGGTTCCGCTTGACGAGAGGAGACAATTAGAATCAATCCATCCCTTGAGATTAATGCTATGTTTACTCTAAAGCACGGATGAGGAATGAAAAGGGATCATTAATGGGGAATCATTAATGGGGAATGAAAAGGGATCATTAATGGGAAACTATTCTCCGGAGAAGGGAAGAGAAAGGCGAAGGAAAATAGATAATATCAAAGAAATAATAGAGGGGGAGGGAAAGAAATCCTTCGATGTTTTGGAACCTGACACTCGGACTCGAGTTCATGGTCAAGATGCCGTGAACTCACGACGACTGCGGAGAGGGCGTGATTCGCTGTGAGTTTGCAACGATAATAGAGAGAAAAGACTGCCAGAAGGAAGAAATCGGAGATGAAGAAGACGTCAAATTGGTCGTGGAGCACAATAACGGCCATGCCAGACGGCGCCGCGGAGTGTGACGTTGGCAACGACATTGTTGTCGCTATGCAAATTGCCAGAAGGAAGAAGCCGGAGATGAAGAAATCAAAGCGACCGTGGAGCACGATGACAGTCGTGCCAGAAGGTGCCGCAAGCTAGCAGAGTATGATGTTGGCAACAACGCCGCTGAGCACAATGAGGCTGCGCTACCCACGACGTTGGTGTTGAGGTTAGGTTATGGAGGTGGAGTGAGGGGAAGGGGAAGGGGGAAGGAGAAGAGGAGGTGGATCAGGCGGAGTGCTCCGGCAAAATATCCAAGGAGAAGTTGAGCTGAGATCTTGAAGTTGCATGCAACGGCGTGGAAGAGATTATCTCGCCGCTCGCTTTCGCTCAAAATCGAGCGGACAAAAATTAGAGGCAAAAATAATCAACTGATGGATTGAAAATCTATCCATCTATTATTTTTTTTTACAAGTAAACAGAAAAAAATATCTCGATTCTCATACAATCCGTCCTTTTCTTCATCCCCACTTCCAAGTAAACTGGCCATAAATGATTCGAGCAAACAAGTCAACTGTGTTAGTTTGTCTGGGACAAGTTCATCGTGATGGTTGATCTAGTTGGGTCAAGTAATCAAATTGGTCAAACTAAAAAGTTGTGTCAATCAAATTGGCTGTTTAAGTAGGTCAAACAACTTGATCAATTTGGGAAGAATGAGCGAATTTATTAGTTTGATCAGGTTGGTAGTACAATTGGGTTAAGTCGATCACTTAGGTTGGGTTGTCAAGCCAAGTCAATCAGGTAGGCTGAGTTGATCAATCTGGGTAAGTTTTTTGGTCGAAATAAGTTGGTCAGGCTCGACGAGTTGTTTGAAGTGATCAATTTAATTGAGTTGAACCAATTAGCCAAACTAGCGTCCAAGTAAAAGTGACTAGCCAGGCTAATTATCTTGCTAGACTAAACCATGTGATCTTCACAAGGCAATAAGACTAATCGAGTCAGTAAGGTTGGTCAGGCCTAATATGTCAGTCAAGTCAAGCAGAACGAGCATCCCAGCCAGCATACGCGACCTGCGTATACAATTGCACTGATATGAAGGGCAGGCTCGCTCAAACTACACAATCCAAACATGCCTAAATTAACTGGCCAACTGTTCAACGCAACTCATCTGAACCAATCGGCACATCCTGACATGAATTAGCACTTTTATGAATCTAGTTGCACAAAATCATCTTGATAGTTGAGGGGCTCTAAATCCATTTATTCAATATTAAAAAGAGAGAGAGATGTTCACCAAAACAGTGCTCCAAGTCCCATAGAAATTAACTCTAGTGAAAAGTTTATGCTATTTTGACCCCATACTAGTAGATCTCATATGCAGATTATATGTGGGAAAAAATATGAATTTTTTGTGATCACAATTTCAAGGATCATGATTAGGCTCCTGAATTTGAACATCGTTACCTCTCCCGGGAATTGTCGATGCATCTTCTGAGATAACTATCTGAGGTTCATCTTTCTGTGTCTGCGGTTCATCTTTGTGAGATTCAGCTACTTGACCATCATTATTTCGATGAAACCTCTTTTTGGACCATCTCTTCTTGAAACTCGCCTTCTTAGTCTTGATCTTCTTTGCTATTTCAGCTTCTGCCTCTAATTCCTTCACTTTCCTTTTACCGGGAAGTACGGTGTGGTGCGAAGCACCATCACAACCTGCCTTAGACTGACCTGTACAAAAAGGAATTGATAAAGCAAACGAAAAGAAAATTGAGCAACTATTTTGATGCAACTGCAAGGTTGTTTGGCAAGAAATGGGAGGGAACTAAAGATAATATTGTGATTGTTTTTCACAGTTATCACTAGATAATCTCATCTCATAACTTGATAATGAAACTTATAAATTAAAGACATGTTTATCCTACTCTGAATAGCCAAAAGAGCTGTCCTTGCAGCTTTAATCTCAGCTTCCTTTTTTGTCCTAGCTGCAGCTCCTATATATTGAATTCCTCCAATCTCGACAGTACATATATATGGTGTTGCTCCGGAGGAACTTTTGGTGTGGATGTACGATGGGATTGCATAGTTCATTTTCTGAGCATACTCTTGGAGCAGATTTTTGCATAGACCAGTTTCGTGCTGAGGGAAAAAAATTATACCAGATCAGCAAGCAGCATAATGTTTGCAATAATTCATTCAACAGGGGGAAATAACTAAAGGCCGAACCAAAGATCACAGAAAAGCTATACAGATTGCAGATTTTGTTAAATGTAACAAATAACAGAATGAAAAGCTCTACATCGACCCAGAACAACACAGGACTCACCAAAAGACAATAAAGCATAACATATGGATGATCATGTTAAATTAAGATGAACAAAGGTGTTTGGATTGTGGTGCTTAAGATCACTTCACATTATTGCATTGATGGCCATGAATAACTTCAAATCCTAAAAAAAGTACCCTAAGAGGGAAATCCATACTCCTTTAAGGAGACATAGAACATACAGAATTAGCGCCATGGCCCATGTACTCTAGACACTCCAGATGCATAACTGTCCTGATAGGGTATGATACCATTGAGAAGCAAAATGGACCATGCTGACTACTGGAATGAACACCCATTCAGGAGGGCATTGTCCTGTTGCATTACAGCAAGTTCAAGGAAACCAGACCTACGCTCTCTCAGCATTTCATAGATGTGGTCCATGTGCCGGCCCGCCATCCTAATGGGCTGAAAAATCCTCAACCCAACCCAACACGGGTTACGGGTTAGACGGACCAGCCGATGAGCCTGCAAAAAATAAAATAACTATATATATATATATATAGAAAATGTTGAAATTTTGAAGTTTGGGTTGCGGATTAGAGAGGTCAGCCCACGAACCCATTGAATTTTTTACTTTAGTTTTAAGTTTTGGATTTTTTTTTCTTCACAACCCACGGGCCAACCCAAACCTGTCATGGGCCGACCCGCCTAAGCCCGCAACCCGCATGGGTTGGCTCGCCCGGACCCATCTTTAAATGGGTTGATAAAATTTCAACCCAAGCCGCTTAAATTGTTTGACGGATCAGGCCAACCCAACGAGCCCAACCCAAATTGATTACTCTAGCTATAACCACAAAATTTATCAGTACCCAAATGACTACCATATTATCGCCTATCTAAATTTGCCAAAGCCTCATTGGCATGTATACAAATATGAAGGTAGACATTAGTTCCAAAACAAATTTACTTAAGGAAAAGGGTTGGTATCTACAAATTCAACCCAAATAGGACACAAGTAGATAGGGTGGGCCAAGTTATGTGAAAATTACCATCTTTGTTTTATCCTCACAAAGTCATCACTCATTGGCATATTCATGGTAAAAATGAGAACTGAACTATTTAAAATAACAAAATATAATATTTTTTTACACAAATTCATGAAACAAATCATAGTAATATCATATATTATCAGAAAGGAAAGCTCAAAAGAAGTATAAAAGAAAAGAAAAAATATCGAAGATGTTAGGAAAAATGAACCAAACACTAAACATATGAATTAAAGAGATTAGTAAAATAATGACGAAAGTCATGGAAACGACATGCTTATTATGATCAACATTTTAGGAAGTTTTTAACCTGCATCATATTAATTAGATTTCATTTCTAAAAAAACTATCCGATATTCCACATCATATGAATTGATTTTGAGGATGTTCTGACTAGTTTAAATATTTTATGTAAATTTCAATAAAAAAGAAAAAAATTTGTTAAAACAAAAAAAGCCGCAGTAATGTTTTATTTGTGCATGTATATGATAATGCACAGAGGAAGAATCAGAATGTTCATGCAATGCAGCAGCAATCCCACCTAATCCAGTATCATGATCTTTCAAAATTTTAAATAGTGTCAAGGGGCGTACAAATGTGGGCATGTTTTCGGTCATGAGGCCTGATTTGTGGATCTCCAATAGAGCAACCTCAGCAGCAGACTGTTCTGCAGCTTTCCGGTTGAAAAAACCAGGAAGAGAATCATATCTGACATCATTAACAATGACAGTTGACTTGAAGACAGGCTCATGTGAAGGACCTTCCTTGAGAGTCTGATAAACAGGTGTAAGAATGCCTACTTTTTGGGCATACTCTTGCAAACGACTCTTGAAAACATAGCAGCTTTGAACCCCTAAAAAGATCACTAGATATTCAGCATGCAAATATGCAAATAAAGCACTATCAATCAACAGTATAGGTAAAGAGTAAAATAATAATTAGTTGTGTACCAACTATTTGGAGTCACTCCAAAGAGCTTGTCTAACCATTGAGCACTAAGACTAACTCGGCCATTCCAGATCAGGATCCGGAATGGCTGAGGCGAAGAAACTATATGCCGCATTGTGGCCATCAGCGCAAAGAGGAAGTAGTGGCACCACGGCCACTTCTTGTTTTCTTCATGCTGGTGGTGCAAAGCTAACCTTCATCTTTGCTCTAGTGCAAAAATGAGTTGCAATTCGCACTCTTTTAAATAAATCAAGGTAAGTGACTAATTAGATTACTAATTAATTTATTAATTAACTTCATTAACTATGTATTAAATTACTTAATAGTTAATTAAAATTAATTATGTTAACATGATTCTAAAATATAATTAATTAATAATTAATTTTAAAAATAAATAATTATTGATTAGTTTATTAATAACTAGTTATTTATTTTAATCATTTAATTGATAGTTTAAATAATAGTATTTATTTAAATAATCAAAATCAATTAATTTAATGAAATATATGTGCATGAACTTGTAAAAAAAATTATATATCTTTTACCAATTCCATATTTTATATATCTTTTTTCAAATTCTGTCTTACAGTCGATGCTTGAAATTTTTGAATTTCCAATACCAATACTATCATTTATGATTTAGATCATTCGCAATTTTTAACATCCCTTTTAATGCAACACAAAAAATCATATTATAACCCTCGAACAACTCATGTCATCTCCCTAAAAAGGAGAAATATTATTAAACTGAGGAATAAGCTAATATATGGGATTCTAATCTCTTTAATATAATTAAAATAGTACCAAATCATTTAAAAAATGTAATTTATTGCTAAAAAAATAATCAACACTTAAAAAATCTAATTTATCCTTAAAAACTATCACAAGCTTTTAACTACTTTAGGAAATTCGAAAAAAAAAACATATAGAATTTCTAAACTTTAAAGTAAACTTCTAAATTAAATCCTAATTTTTGACAAGTCCTATTCTCCCTGAATTTGACTCCAAGTAATTTGTTAGCCTTTTCTTAAGTTGTTGTTTCCAAGCATAAGTAATAATGCACTCATCAAGTTTATTGCATAATTTCTTTAGTAACTTTTCTTGGGCGGCATTTTCAATGTGAGAAACTAGTGGATCTTTATCTTTGATTTATTTACCAAGAAGTCTATCTTTGTTATCACCTTCTTTCTCAGATGATCTTTCCAACTAGTATGGAAGAGTTGGTGCCCCTCTTAATATTTGTATCTTCTATCTCATCTTGATCCTTGATAACTCAAATCGGTGCCCCTCTTAATGAGTAAGAAAATGATACGATTGATCTAGAGGTGGAAACCTTTTTTGCAGCTCTCTTACAGAAAAATTATGATGCAAAAACGAAAGCCAAAATGCCCCTCGATAATTTAAGCTACTCCCTACTTAAGTTTGTAAATTAAATAAGTACTAAAATAAAATTGTCTCACAATAATGAATGGGTAATAAGTGCTTCAGGGGAAGCGACTGAGGAAAAATTTAAGTTCATACATGGAAGAGAATAATCTATCATATCACTAATTACTTTATAATAATCATTACTCAATACAATTCCTTTGGTAGTATCGGCATGGTCTCTCATGAGCATAGTAAAGCTCCCAATCTAGTGGATAAAAGTATACAAGAAAAATATCTAATAGACAAGCTTTAGAGCTATGTGCAACTATAAATGGAAAAATATCAATTGATGGTTTAATTTATCTGTCAATTTTAAAATTGATGTTTGCATTCTTGTTGCATTAATCTTCTTTTAGTCTATTTCCTCTTTTGGTCTTTCAAGATAGTATGATGGCATTATAATCTGTACAGCTAAGTCCTGATTGATAACATAATTAATGCTCTTTGAAAGAGACAAATACGTAAGAGATTCTTTTAAGATCACATTGCCTTTTTTCCCTAATAATCCCAGATATTATCTCATCATTCCTATGTTTTTCAATTAGCTTTTTAATTCACTTTCCCATGCTCTTAACCCTTGTAAAGAAATAATAGTAGCAATACATTCTTACAAAAACAATTAACCTAAGAGAGGATCACACAAGAAAAGGTTCCTCCCTGTATCCGAACAATCTTTACACTCAAGAATACCTTCGTAAATCGCTCCATGATAAATAATAGCTTTAAAATACCAAAGAGCTCTTAAATGCAAGAATTTCTTGTATATGTAGCATAATTATCCCTTACTTTCTCTTTTGAAATGAAATTGTCAAATTTGCATCAATGGCAAGAGAATGAGCTCACTAAAAAGTTCAACTCCTGAAGCTGTCAATCCAACAAAATACAAACCAAATAATTAAAACTCTAGATTTTATAACAATTAAATAAGAAGATGATGATTCATAATAGTTCGCTAATGGATTTGAATAATAAAGTTGATGAAATTCTGTAACTTTTGACAAATGGAAGGCTTGAGAACAATCTGTATTGGAGTTGTTAGAGAAGGGGAAAATATTGAATTAACAACGGATCTAGTCACAATAAAAATAGAAGTGTGCTCTCTTAGATTGCAGTTTAGAGTCGAAAGCATACTATATTTTATAATTCAAATGTAGAGAAAAAAATGATGCTGTTGATGGAATTATAAGCTGAATGTCCAATAAGCTTCTACAAGCTACTTTAACAAGGAAACAATTATGTCTTGTTTTAATTTATTATTCAATTTAGCCTCCAATTTAAACTTGTAGTTAACTTTACCATTTTTTCCGGTAGTAGCACAAAATTTGGATCAACCAGCAAAAAGATCAACCTGATTGCTGTGAATTGAACTTTTTGACGTCAATCCAAGCATATACCAGCATTAATAATTTAATATTAGATCCATATTTTAGCGCAAGGTTAGAAGTACAGTCAACACAGATGTTAAGTTTATCCTTGAAGAGCAAAGTTGGCACATCTTCTATTCTAACATAAAAGGCCGACAGATTGACAGATTCAACTATGGTAGAGTAATCAAAAGACAGGGGAAAAAAAGTATGGATGTTAAATTGGAGTAAAATGAAATAGAAACAAGCATAAATGGTAAACACAGAACAAGAGACTGTATATTCTCAAAATTCATTTTACCTTTTGCATTGTCCAAACTCTTTTCAGTTGTTCGTTCATTAGTTTTGTCAGTGCCTTCTGACAGCGCAACTCCTTCAAAATCCATCTTATGTAATCCAAAAGGTTTATGATGTGCCTTGTTCATGTAAAAAGGATTATCAGCTCCTGAGATCAATCTAGATAGCATCTCAATCAAATATTTTCATCTTCTACATTGAAATTTTTTTAATTCCAGGAAAAACATAAAATTCAATAATTCGATTATGAATTTAAAAATCACATGAAAATAATCAATTTGCAAAAATCAAAATTATTTTTCAAATCATTGTTTTGATATTTTTAATATTTCAAAATTTTCATCAAATTGTGATCACGTTCAATTTGCCCCATTTTGATGTTCAGACTTGAAGATTTGTTCTTGATCAGCAAGATCTTTTTTTTGACCAAGTTAATTTTGTTCTGAGTCAACATGATAAAACACCCTTTTGTTGGGCATACTTCAAAATTGATCGAATAACACTGGATAACATTTTTCATTCTCTACAATCTGAGACCAAGTTTGACAAGGTCCACTTTGTTATATCCAATTTGTTTTAAGCCTAAGGATCCCGAGCTCCAGCTTATATAGGCTTTGGATTTGGGTGAAGATGAACCCACAAACACAATAGCCTTTTATCTAACCAATGACTTGCCTAATGGCATAGAGTTGATGGGTTCCTCAAACATGTGAGAGAAACAAAGTTTGAAACCGCCACCATCCCCACATGCTCCACCGTCTTTGCAGACTTGATGGCTTCCTCCCACATAGATCAAGATGGTCACATTTTGGTTTAGGAGGTGATTGTGTTAGTAGGTATCGAAAATGGACTTCTTTATATCTTCCAGAGAAAATCTTTTATTGAACCCAATCATATCCTAATCTCTCTCTCATATTTCTTTCCTACAATAAGGCAATGACATCAACCAACTGATGTTGCTGCATGGTCAAACCTACTGCAACCTCATTCATGTGAGAAGTGAGTGATTGGAGCTTGATAAGAGATTGTGTCTCCCCTAAGCTGTATTTCCCACTCAGCATTGGCAAGTCAACTACGTTTCCACAGCAGCAAAGTGAGTTCCGACTACAAAAATCAATCTAGAGGTTGGATCTCTGGTTTCTGATCCCAAGTTCCTCCTTGTTGAAGGCCCTCAATAATGGATCTAGGATCATTGGGTTTTGTGGATGTAGATCTACAGGATGCTTTTCCTTTGGCAATGAGATATATGCTTTGTGCTTGCTAAAATGGGAGGCTGTCATACATACAGATTCGACCCCACCCATGCAATGTCTCACCAAACCCACAACTCCACTAAACCTATTATGTAAATTAAGCACTACAAAATCAACAGTCAACTACGCACAGCAAAGCCAACAGTCAACTATAAAAGGTCAATGTAACAACTTACAGATCGGCAACTACAATTCAATGTCAAGGCTGCCATAGAAGAAACAAAGAATGGAACCCACCTGCGAGCAGAAGGAAAGGCCAAGTCTTGCCACTATGCTTTTAACAAATATCACAAGCCAAGCACTTCGAAGTCCTAACAGAAGTCCAATCCACTCGATAACAATACAATAAACCATACGTCAACATAAGGAAAATGATTAGCGATTACCAACATGGAGAGAGAAATGGCATAGGCATAGGGTTCACCAAAGCGGGAGGAGTCTCCGCTTGACTCCTCGCTCCTCACTTGAAGCCGAATCTCTCGCTCCAAGATCCGATCTACACGAACAAGACTTAAGCATCCCTATCACAAAAATAAAACAACAATTATCTGAAGCCAAACCCACGAACAACAACCAACATATTCGAAGAGGTAGCAAGGAGATGAGCTGCTCGATCGCTGCGGCTTTGATCAAAGCTGCTGGCAGAGTGGTAGAGAGCGATCATGTCTGAGGGGATGCCAGAAGAAACTCGCAGCACAAAGTACCTTATACGACGATCGCTCGAGGGACGATTTGGTATGCTTGCCGGGAGAAGAGGATCTGTTGATCGGCTCTAAAGGAGCATCAAATCTACCCCGATGGGGGAGAACGTGAGGCGCCGACCACCGCTCAAGCTAGGCGGCGGAGACTGCGGGCAGCGTGGGGGGAGAATGCATCCGACGGCGGCTACTCGAGTTCACGCGCAGACTTAGCTGCCTGCTCTTGCCCTCGGATGAGAGCACTGCTCGCCGGAGAAGATGCGCGCTCACGCTCGGCTAGATAGGAGAGAGCGCCGCGGCAGCGGTGGTGGTAGTGGAAGCCCGAAGAGAGAAGATCTGAGGTAGGGGTTTAATAAACCCTAATTTATTTTGAGCCGGCAATTGAACCGGTTCGATAGGTTTAAATTTGGTTCAGCAATAAAATGTAAATTTTTTCAATTTTGAACTTGATTCACATGTGGTTCGAGCTCAATGCGAACTCAAGCTGACTCAATTCGAACACTTAATTTTTTTAACTTTTGAAATTCAACAAATTTGAAATAAATAAATAATAATCAAACCGTTGTTCCTTTTTTAAAAAAACATTTCGTCAGGGGAAAAAAGAATTGGGTTTTCATCAATTTTGGCTATTGAAATTGCAGGAATTTGAAGGCTCCTTGACAACAAAAATCAATGGAAAAAAAAAATAGAATGAAAGTAAAGCAAGAGAAGTAATAGGTTCAATGATTTCTGAATGAGTTGGAAGCTGACCTTTAATTCATTGATCATTATATATCAAATCTATATATGCAAGAAAAACAACAAAAAGGACAAATTCTATGTAACACTTGATTTGCCCTGTACGATCAGCACATCAATGATGTTCTTCATAGTAGAAACAGCAACTAGAGATTGTGTAAAAGAGAGTTCACTAGGTGCAATCTTGTGTCAACTCCAATGCAGCCTCCTCGATGAGCCGAGAAAATATTTGCTTGCAAACTTCATCCACAACTTGGTCCGCCTCTTCAAAGCATATCCAACAGTCCCATCCGATATCCCATACAGAATTTATGATAGTATCCTTGGACATCAGCTCTCTCTCCAAACTTATGTAGAGGCTACCTTCACAAGCATCAATACTCTGCAGTTCACTGTAGCTTGCCAATTTGCTGATCTCTTTATTAATTTCTTCTACCAATTTGTCAATGGAGAAGTATGTTATCCTCCCCCATGATTGGGCTTGCATCAAGGGATGAAATGTATTCTTCAACTGGAGGTATTTTCGTGCCATTAGCTCCTCTGAAATGTCTATGTATAGCTTAGAGTGCACTTTCATATCCCTACTTGCGCTTTCTTTCTGATAGTCGATAGATCGAGTAGCATCAACACTGAATAGCTTCTGTACACAGCTAAGAAATGATTGGCTGCTCAGAAGAACACTCTTGAGCTCATCTTCTACTGTGGACTCTACTCCAACTTTCTTGCAATCAGGTAGCTCAACGATTTCTTTTAATTTAGCATTTTGTCCATCCTGGTTGGTCTTCGGTATAGCCTCGGCAATTATTTCAGGGTCTTTGTTCAGGTTATCTGCAGCTAAGAAAAGCATATGGATAACTTCATTTTAGATTTTGTATTCAAATAGTATCTGTGCTTATAGAGGTTTAAGCTCATTAGTTGTCGACAAGGAATCAAGAAGCATTGCCTTTTCAAAATTTGAAAAGAATAACAATATATAATCCTTATTCCAACCTGAATTTGAGGACTTCTTTTCTTTATTCATCTGCTCGACGAGTATGCTGCCATTGGAACCACAAGCAGCTTTTAGAATATCATTCACCTTAATGCAATGTTTAATTGCAGTGTCATTCTCATTGCATTTCGTGTCCTCATTCTGAAAAAAGAGTAGTGATATTGGATTAGGAATACCATCTAGATGATTCATTATTTGGAGAAGTTTGGAATTATATTGTGATGGAACAATAGTTTAAACCCGGACCATACAACAAGACAAGTTTATGTTTGTTGTATCAATATTTTGAGTCGAAATAGACTCGGAAAGTTGAGGAAAGAATCTCTTGTTCTTCGTTTGAATATCGTAGTAGACAATAAATGAACAAACACATTTAAAGAAATGGAGACATACTGCAGAAATGGTAATGGCAGCTCTCCTAGTTGCTTTTACTCCTGACTTGGTCGTATCTTTTGAAGAATTGGTAATTGCTTTTGCTATGGTTCTGCAATGAGACTTCGAATCCTGATGTTGCGGTTCTCCATTATGCTTTAGTTGCACCATAGAAGTCTTAGGATTAAGCACTTTGTTCCTTGTTGCTTGAACTCCCTTATCTTCCTGCTGCTTCATATTTAGTCTTGCCCGTTTTGTCTCCTCGCTGTTCAGCTTCTGAGTAATAATCACCTTTTTCCTTTGCTGTTTGTTGTCAACATAATAGGGTAATGTTTTTGCGACATGCCTCTCCATATGCTTCCATTCTTTCAGTTCTTGCTTCCCGGCTAAAATATGTTTATGATAATCTGGTCTATTATTCTCCTTAACTAATTTGATTTCTTGGATCTTATCTTGCATCAAGGCATTCGCAAGAGGTTCATTCTGGACATTGTTATCCCGGCAGTGCCAATGCAGAGGCTTCATTATCACAATTGGTGGCAGCTGATCAACCCTTCGTAAGTTTCTCCCACATTGTTCCAGTTCTTCAGTACTAAAGAACATTGGCTCAAGTCCTTTTTCTTCAATTTGGCTTCGCTTCAAAAGTCCTTTGAAATGCATAGTCTCGACGAGGTCATCTAGTCTGTCATCTTGTTGTTCGTTCTTCTGAACAAGAAAGTGTGACTTCCTTGCTTTAGGCATTTCTATATCAATCCTAGGCCTCGGTGGGCTCACAAAGTTCTTTTCTTCTTTTCTGACAGGTTGAAAGGTTTTCAAAGGGGTTTCTTCCAAACCCATAAGCTTAGCAACTAGATTTGAAGATCTAGCTTTCTTTGGTTGCCCAGAAGAATTAAGTGGCTCCATGTTTTGTCGAAGGTACTTATCCTCTAAATTACTAAGTGCACTGTATCGCATTGATCTACTAGAGGAACTTTTATCATCATCAAACATTATATTTTGTTTGTGAAGACTCTCTTTGATGACTTGTTTCAGCTCTTCAATGCAACTTCTCGAAAAGTCATCAGACGAAACTCGCGGCTCACAGATTCTTCTTTGGTAATCACCAACTCTGAATCCTTCAGAGCTGAATTCTTGCGGCGAGATCTTTTCATATCTCTTGTCCACGATATTCTGTTTCTGCTTATTACTCACCTGGGGCATTTTCTTTGATGCATCCTGAAGCTTTTTGAGCATGTCCAGTGACTCCTGCAGACCTATTGCACCTCTAAGAAGATCTTCTGCGAAAAATTCCGAACTACCCCGAACATGTCTAGCCAACGACCATGAATCAATCATCTGTGTCAATTTGTGAGCTTCTCTGGACACCTGCATAAGCTGAAAATCATTGCTGTTTCTGTAGGCCAAGGCATTTTCTTCTTCTTCTTCTTCTTCTTTGCCCTTTGCAGGAGTTGGATCTCGGCCTTGGCGAGCTCTTGCCGATATAGACCCAATGGCAGCCGTAGCTTTGGCCTTCCCATTTGCTCTAGTCTGGATCGTTTCATTATCATCATCAGAGGGCAATAGAAGAGACCTGCTTAATGATCTGCAAACAGCCGATTTCAGACTGCCCTGATGCATATTCTATGAACAAGAGCAAGAACACTGACAGAATCAGGGGCTGAAACACCAGATTCAAAGTTTCTTCTCATGGAAGAAAAAAATAATATACCTAGATCAATGTTTGCTTTCCCCAAGTTCAATTCTGAAACTTAAAATCCAACCAGATTCAGAGAAAAGGGACACAAGAAAAAAATTAGGGCATTTTAGCAAACAACTCATGAATGGAAAAAACAGATCTTTAGCAGGACTGACAAGAAAAAACAAAGTGGGAAACAAAAATGCACCTACAAACCACAATGGAGGGAGGTTAGGTCTGAGACACTCCGAGCTCCAGATCTGTGGGGAAGCTGCTACTTTTCGCTTTCAGCTGCGCTGATTCATTCACTCTCACTCAATTTCTTCTGCATCCTGTCAAAACTTGGAAAATTTACCAGAATCTACTGTGAAAGATGAAACAACCCTTGAGCAAATCGTATTCAAAAGAACGAATCTGAACACAAAAAATTACCGCGGCGATCCTTCCTTGCACCGTCCCATGTGAGTATGTGACATCAGACTTTAATCTCTGTCACTAGTATAAATGCGCATGTTGGTCCACCGCCTACTCGTCACAACCATGTCCGAAGGAATAAACCACTGTGTGGATGTCTGATCGACTGTTGCTCCTTAATCATCTCTGTCCTCCATTAACAACACCAAAAGAATCGTTTAGAACAAGAAAAACATCACCTTTGTTATGGACCATTGAGGGGTTCTGCACTGGAACCTTGAAGTTTCCAAGAAGGTGTTGTTAGATCGCATGGAATTTTGATGAGATCTTGAGAGAGGGACAGCCTCTGGTGGCTGTCAGTGCTGAATCTGGAGGAGGTTTGTTTAGATCTTGCGCTAGGGTTCAAATTTGGGGGGGAGGGAGTGTCTCCATGGCAAAGCAAAGTGAGCATGTGAGTAGATGCCAAAAAGCTTGATCACAAGGATCCTCTGCAAGGTGGGAAACATGGTCCCATGGAGCATCATGTGAAGTCCATTTGTGAGGATCAAAAGTTAGTAAACCACCGACAAAATTTGCGCTAGGGTTTAATTCACTCTTGTTCGACTAATTCGGAAGGTAGACTGTCTTCTTAGATGATAGGTTTTTACCATTCAAAATGCTTCAAACTCTATCTCTGTCTATAATTGCGAAATGAGATGCTAGGCTTATGAATAAATCATCGCGAGTGATTCCCTATGTATTCTAACGGACGATAAAAAAATTTTATAAGGCCAAGTTTATCATCCCAAGTTCGATGTTATCTAGCTCAACTTTTTTTTTAATAAAATATTTTCTTAGTGGTTTGGCCTAGGCCATGAACGATAAACAAATCAAATCGAGTTAAATTTTAGGATATTCAAACTTATTTAATAAAGTGATCGAGTCAAGTCAAGCTAAGCTAAATCGAGTCTAAAATGAATATTCAAGCTTGACTTAATTTATTTTTTATGAGCTTGACCTTGGTTCGAGTTTAACTTAAACTTGATTTATTTAGATCTAAATTCAAACTTATTTGATTATTTAAAATTTTTGTTTATCTGGTTGATTATTAAATTTGTTAATTCAAACTTGTTTGTTCAATTTAAAAGATTTTTTTGTTTATTTAACATATTGATAAAAAAATTATTAATGAACATAGTTCGTGAATATTATTTATGAACATTATTCACGTTCACGAACGTTAACGAGCTAAACACATATATGTTCGAATTTGTTTATTTAGTTTAACAAGTTGTTCAAGTTTGTTTATTTAATTAATCTTATGTGTATTAAACAAATATAAATAAGCTTTTACCAAGTCAAACATTAAGTTTATTCGCAAACGTTCGATTTATTTATAGCTCTAGTACTAGGGGTGCAAATGATTCGAGCATGTTTGCGAGTTTTCAAACCAGTTCAAAAAATATTTGATTTGTATTTGAAATTATCGAATTTGAGCTGAATTCTTCAATAAATTTTTTGAGTCAAATTTGAACTCATAATATTTTATTTGATTGTTCATGAGTCACTCACGAGCCAAACTCGAATTGAACTCAAATCAAATTATGATTATTTTTACACAAATTTAATTTAAATATGCTCAAATTAAAGTCCGAATAACTTGAATCGAATGTGAATTTAAATAATTTCGAATTATAATTTAATTATGCTCAAATCAAGATTCAAACCATTCGAATCAAACTTGAACTCCAGCTCGAATTTTATTTCAAGCCGAGCTCGAGTCAAATTTTTTTATATTTTTAAGCTTTGAATCAAATTCAAATATCATATATATATTTCAAACTCAAACTAAAATATCAATATTTTCATGTTATTCAGCTCGATTTGATTCATTTGCACCCTTAAGTTTATGCTAATCATGGTGTAACCTTTTTTTTCCCTTCATAATCTAGGTATCTAGGTTTTGTCTCATTAATCTCGGAGGTAAATGATTTTTTCTTGATTCATCAATCCAATAAATCTAGAGTATAATTTATATACACTTAGCGTTTCGCCTTTTTGCCACAATTAGAGGTCACACTTAAAAGCGACCTCCGGAATATTTATCTATACTAAAATTCAAGTTCTGAATCGATTTCTTTAAATATTTTATCATTGTACAACACAAGTAGGAGCAAGCTTATGCTTCCTTGTTCAAACTCAAAAAATATTTGATTTATATTAAAAATTATTGAATTTGAGCTGAACTCAAACATATTTGATAATTTTTTAGAATTGAATTCAAACTTATAATATTTTATTCAATTATTCTTAAGCCACTTGCGAATCGAACTCAATCAAATTTTGATTATTTTCGCATAATTTTGATTTAAATATGTTTGAATAATTTAAATTGTACTCAAATTTAAGTCATTTTAAATTATAATTTGATTTTGCTCGAATAAAATTTCAAATTAAGTTCGAGTCAAAATTATTTATATTTATAAATTTTAAATTTAATTTAAATATCACATATATTTTTCAAATTTAAACTCAAATATTAATATTTTTATGTTATTCGGCTCAATTTGATTCGATTAAAAAGGTCAATCTTGTTTAAGACATTCCAAGCAATGCTCATTGCAAGTTGAAACGAATAAGTTCATTAGGATTTAAAACATTTAGAAACTTTAAAAGTTGAATATAATGTAAATTTATAATCTAATGCTAACAGCTAATTGCATTGTTAAAATGCTATAAAAATATATTAGTTCAGGATAAGTAGATTTCTTAAGTGTGAAATATTCAAATTAAAGTGCGTCAAAATTAAATTTGAGATAAATTAATTGTATTTTTAGATGTTAGTGAATCACAATATATTTAAATTAGTTAATATCTAAATATTTTCTATAATTATAATTTTAGATTGTGATAATATCTATAAAATTGGAAATAATGGAATCACGGCCCGATTTGATTGATGAGCCTGTCCGAATCCCCTCTACCTCTCGCGACTTCCCCCTCCACCGCTGCCGGCGGCGGCGCGGCCTTTGTTCGACGCCCCTGTAGTCGCTCTCATCACCTGAGAGCAGCCCTTGTTCGTTGTCATCCTGTGGTCGCCGTCGCGTGCAGCCCCCATCTCCGGAATCAGTAGCCCTATCCCTCTTCATATTCTTCTGTCGCATCACAGCTTCGTGCAGTAACGTGCGTTTTGAGCATTGCTGTGATTCGGAGTTTTGGCCGTTTGTTAATGGTAAAAATTAATGTTGTCTTGCAGTTCTTCATCTCCAGTAGCCCCTGAGTGAGTGAGGATCGTCTTGCATCAACGAAGGAGCTTCGTGCGGTAAATATGAATGTTCCTAACTTAGTGGCTGTTGAGGAAACTGTCGTGTTACTGTAGTGGGTTTCATATAGTGTGATAGTTGAATTTTTTTCCCCCTTACTTCAGCTTGTTGCATGCCAATTTTTTTTTCTCATTTGACACTCCTCTTGTATAGTTACTGTTACGCTCCCATTCGGGTTTTTAAGAAAGCATGATGATTGGGTTGCTTCTGCGTGGGTGGAAACAGATCATCTCTAAGAGTTTTTGTTCCTTGAATCATAAACCTCTCCATGTTTGCGTCGTTGGCAGTGGTCCTGCTGGTTTTTACACAGCAGAAAAGGTTCTTTTTCTGATTGTCCCTTGTTCCTACTAAATTTTATTTTATTTATTTGTTTAGAAGTTGCAGATTTTGTTCAGTGTCATGACTTTGGAATTTTTGTTGGCAGATGTTAAAGGCACAGGAAAGGGCACAAGTTGACATTCTTGACCGATTACCAACTCCATTTGGATTAGTTCGCTCAGGAGTAGCACCTGATCATCCTGAAACAAAGGCACGTTATGTTAACTTTTGATTTCATTCTGTTTTTTTTTAAAGAATTTATATTGAAAAATAGATCAACTATTTTTGGAGTTTTATTCTTGTCTGATTGCTAATTTCAAATGCAGAGATATTAAAACGAGCCTAATGCTACAAATGCGTGTACAAGAAATACAAAAATATGGTGAAATAAAACAAGAATAAAATTATCCTGCTAGTTAAAGTTTTTTTATCAGAACAGATAATTGTCAGTTGGTTCTACAAGATAGATTCTCTAGGTTTAGGCAGTGGCTGTCTTAAGTTCATTATGATTGAGTCAGGTTTTCATTGGTGGGGTTTGCTGCTGCCAGTTGACATCTCTACACATCTTGCAAACTTATTTTTTCTGAAATACAAACAACAGATGTCATTCATTGCCTTCTTTCCAATGTCTGTCTTCATCAACTCGATATAATTGAGAAATTTAGATCTTGCTTGAGTTGTAATGGTGTTCCCTATTTTGTGGGAAATGAGGATAAGTTCAGCTTGATTAGAATTTTTTAGTTTAAATGTAATTTTGGAAAAATTGGAGTCTTGATCAAGAAGCTTTTCAAGGCATTGGATCCATGATATATGACTACAAAAACAAGGGTGATGAAGGGGAGGTGTTCAATGTGTGTACAAAGGCTTATGATTAAAAAAGGAAAAGGTGATGCTGCAACATTTTATCTCATAGCCTTTAGTCTGAGTTAGTGTTATTGAATCTAGGTCTCAACCCTGAACTTTTGAACCTTTCCAAATATTCCTAAATATTAGGCTGGTGTTTCCTGGCTCGTTTTGGTTTACTTGCTTGTAACTGAAAATTCACACTGAGAATTTTGGCTCCATATGGAAGAAATGCAACTTCCTAGACATTGTAAAGTATCGAGGTAACGTAGAAAATGTGAGCCCTACTTGTCATCAATGTAGTTAGTTGAAGGTATTTGTAGATGCTTATGGATATTGGCTTGGTAGGTATAGGTATTCTCTTGTCACTGATCATGATTCATTTGAATCATGTGTCCATATGTAGCACTACTGAAACTTATTATTTCGTCAAATTACTATAATCTCTCCTTGTTGCTCGCGCTAATCGTGTCGATTAAGTATCGTACTATGTCGACACTTGATATTCTTTGACATGTTAATTAAATCAAATTGCTTGATAAAATTAGATATTCTAGTTGGTTTCTATTCTTTGTTATGTAGGTTCTCGTTCTTTCATTAGGATGTCTATTTGTAGTGCTCAATTCATCAGAAATTTGCCAACAGATTGTTATAAACCAGTTCTCTCGGGTTGCTTCGAATGAGAGATGCTCATTTTTTGGGAATGTGTCACTGGGTTCTGATGTTAATCTGTCTGAGCTCCGTGATATTTATGATGTGGTAAGTTTCATAAGGTCTGACGGTAGCAGACATGATTCATACTTCTTAATTTATATATTTTCCATTAATATTCTTAATTCAGCCTTTATGGTTTCTTGGTCAGGTTGTTGTTGCATATGGTGCTGAAAGTGACAGATCTCTTGGAGTGCCTGGGGAAGTAAGTTTCTTTCAGTTGATTGATCACCTTTGCATTCTTATCTCAACTCAGCACAAGTATGGAATTATGCATCTATTGGGCAGTACATGTATTGTTTATATGTTTTCGCTTGTCTCAGGCGTTACAGGTTGATAACTGCACTGTAGAAGTTGTGTTGCAGTGCTAATGTTTGAAATGTTGCTTGTGACCAGTGTTCCACTCGTTCAATATGCCACTATATAATGTATGAATGAAATAAAATTTGATAGTTTGTTTTACTTATCATTCTGGAGTGAATGTTCAAAAGCTTGAATCTTGATTTTAGAGTTAAAAATTAAACAAGTTTTCTGTGTACAGTGTATTTATATCAAAACATAGCATAGTATAATTGGAAGTGTGGAACATAGCAACATGAGGTTATGATACCAGCTAAAACTATAAAAGCATTCCCTTTTACTTTAACCTTGTGATAATTTTAGGTTCTTCATCTGTCTCCAGTCAACTCCAGTAGTAATACATTTCCTTCAGACATTTATTCTTTTTGAATTATTCTTTTGCCAATGTCTATTCATTTTCAACTTCTACATTTTATGTTTTAGGATTTGAAGGGGATACACTCAGCTAGAGAGTTTGTGTGGTGGTACAATGGACACCCTGACTACCATAACATGGCACCTGATTTGAAGAGCACAGATACAGCTGTTGTGCTTGGTCAGGTATCTTACTGAAATTTATTTGCATGATTCTATACTCACGTAACTGATGTTAACAAAAAATTGTAACATTTTTGAAATTTGTGGTGGTTTAATCACAATGAAGTATATTGTTTCAGACTAAAGATATCTAATATCTGGATCATTAATCATGCCAATGGATAGGTTGAGTTTTCCCATTGTGATTCTTCTGCATCCATTCCATGCTTTAAGATTTCATTGTTGTTTTCTCTGATGGTGCATCTGGATCATGGACTGAAATTGATAGAATGTGACAATTGTTTTTAGAAATTGGAACAGAAGGCATGTAATAAGACTACGTATTTAGTCTATAGAATGGAATAGATGGTTCATTTTTACTTGTATGTTATGTAGAGATATTCTACATAACCCTCACTATGTTTGGTTTGCTTGGAACACATGGGTTGCTTAGCCCACACTGTTTACCCCAATTGCTTGGCTTGTCCACACTGTTTGCCTCAATTGCTTGGTTTGCTCACTCACCTGACCCACCCTACTTGTCTGATCTGCTTGGTCTGCTTTGCCTTTGTGATCTTCCCAATGTATCCAACTTTCTCAACTTACCAGGCCTATCCATTTTGCCCAACTTGCTAGGCCTATTTTCCCACTCATTCTACTTATTCATCCGGACTAGCTCATCCCATCCATCTCAACAAATCCACCCGGTCCACCTAATCTGCTTCTCCCATCCAACTAGCCCACCCTCCCAATTCGTCTATTTTGCTTGGCTCTCTCAATCTCAATCTGTTCATCCTTTTGGTTTGACTCATTCAACCCACTTGGTTCGCCTAACGTGTCCACCCTACTAAGAATGCGATCATTGGAAAATGAGTAGAAGAGGAATATTTATTCCTTGGAATAGAAAAAAGGATGGCTAAGCAGGATCAATAAGGAATAACAATTCTATGAATTAGTTTTTCAAATTCATTCTCCCGACCAAATATAGGATACCTATTCCATGAAAATTAATAAGGAACACAATATAGAATAGCTAACCTTGCAAACCAAATGCACTATTAGCGCCCATAGCTTTTACTCCTAAATTTCCTCGTCATGACATACTCCTAGATTGGTTCACTTGTTCCTTCTGCCTTTGTTTTTTGACTAATTTTGTTTCGCTGTTCTGTTAGTCTTCTCCAATTTCTCTCACCAACCTCTCATCTACCCTGAATCCAGGTATGTGTTTATTATTCTAATCTATGCTCCAATAGTGGCATTATACTATTGCCTAAAAATTAAAGGTTCTTTGCAATTATTCCTAAAATGCAGGAGTTTATTCAAACAAGTCTTGTTCAAAGTCAAGTTCTTCTTCTTTAGCTTGATCTCTTTGTATGATTCTTGAAAACACCTCCTCACCACTTCGCCTGCATTTAAAATGACTGTCAAACTACTTGCATTTCATTTTTTTTCCAGTTGATGGCTTTCCTGTTATATATATATTTCAAAATTAACATCAAGGCATATCAAGTTTCTTGAGCATCTGTATGTGGAGAATTCTGATTTACATATGATCAGGAACAGAGTTTTCATAAAAGACGGTTATGTTGTTTGAAACAAAAATGTGGTTTATTACCTATTCAGTAGAGGAAAATGTACATTATTTTGTTTGCATTTCAATTTAGTTTTGAAATGTTAGTTCTAATGTGTACCTTCTTTCATTCATTTCATGGTTGTTCCCCTCAATATTTCAACTCCAATTCCAAATGCCTTTGCTTTCAGGGGAATGTGGCCTTGGATGTGGCACGTATTCTTTTGCGATCGACCAGTGAATTGCAGAAAACAGATATTGCAGAGCATGCTTTAGTTTCTCTTCATGAGAGCACCATAAGGTTTTTGGCTCAGCCAACTGTTCATTTGTTCTACATTAATGTTCACCTTGCAAAATCTGTTCCCAATACTGAATTTTTCTTTTTGGTGAAAAGCCCCCCAAAGACCCCTATTGTTGAAAGCACCCAAAAGGGCCTCTTTTTTCTGAAAACTCCCTATTAAGACCTCATCCTCTTCAAAAAGACATTTTCAATTTGTTTTAATATATTGAGGCCTTATAGGAAGTTTTTAGGACAGGAGGTTTTCTATGGGTATTTGTAGACAATGGGGGTTTTGTTTGGGCTTTCACCCATTCTTCTTCTTTACAAAGAAAGATTTATTTGATTGGAAGACGGGGCCCAGCACAGATGGCATGCACTGCAAAGGAACTGCGTGAAACCTTAGGTACGACTTGTTTTAAGATATGTTGTAGAGATTTCAATACAACAGCATTTTTCTTCTAGGAAAAGTGTTGCTGTGAAAGAAACTGGCATCTAATCCATCTTTATGGAAAAGTTTTCCAACCTCCTGAAGTAGGTTATTGTGCATATTCTCTTTTGGGAGACAGTTTTCCTTTGTGCAAGAATCTAACTTTTAGAGCAACATCTAGAGTTTATTGAACGATATAAAATCTTGAAAAGAACAAAAGCTGATCATTTAATAATTCGAATTTCAAGCCTTTAAGAAAACATGAACACTGGAAGAGCAAAGAGATTAAGGGATTAGATGCCCAATGCCATTAGCTGTGGCAGATGCAAAGTGCTTTTTACCTGTTGGATACATATCTGTTCATTCCACGTCCTAGCCTACCTAACTTATTAGAGAAATAATAACTTGATATTGAGTCCATAACCTTTATGGTGTTCAATGGAGATTACAGTTATTTTCGAATGTCATGCAGGTGTGAAAGATCTCCAAGTTCACATCGATGAACCTGACTTGGTTATATCCCCTGCTGAAGAAGTATGTATCTATCTATCTATATATATATATATATATTTTTTTTTTAAAAGAAAGAATCATGTATATATTCACTAGCAACTATAAGCTTATTTGTTTGTGCTCTATTTTCTTTTGTGATTCCACTTTTTTTATTGTCTAGCATCATTATCACAAGATTGGTCAATCAATTTCATCGTATTAATTAACTCCTGAAAATAGCATCGAGTTCTATTTCGGTTCTTTTTCATCCTTGATAATTTATAACCTGACATACATGGTGCTTACAGTCTAATATATATCTGTGACCACTTTGACATTTTAGCATTCTGTGCTTGTCTAATATATGGTCACAAGAGTTTATCCAAGTTCACACTATTTACCACCACATACCAGCAAATGCCCTGTAGATCTGGTATACATTAACAATGCATGCTGCATCTTGAATTTTTTTTCCCTTCACATCTTATGTGCCAGATTTTTTAGCAGCAGCTTAACCTAGCTTTTACTTCCACATTGAAGAAGATATTACTTTCAAACATTCTGCTTGAGTTGCAAGTGATAGTATCAACTTCTTTTATTTACTAACTAAATTTTGTTTTCTATCTCATTTAGATTGCAAGGAATAATATATTTACCATGAATAATTGCTAGATGGCTTAACTCTTGCCTTTTGATACAACTTTTGATTATGTTTTACTATTTTCTTATAAAATAGAGATTCATAGTTTATTAAGAAGTTCGAACATAATATTGGTTCTAGTTGTAGGAATAACTAAAGGAACATTGTCAATGCTAGTCTTGGTCTCAAGAGTTGAGGAAAACCGACGAGGTACATTGTAGCTTCCGCTGGTTATCACCTCTTTATCATCTAGCATCATTACCTCAACTTTGGTCAATCAATTTCATTGCGTGAATAAATCAAATCCGAATTGGGTTCTCTTTTATCCCTGATAATTTATAACTTCATGCATATGGTGCCTACAGGCTAACATATATGTGTGGCCACTTTGACATGTTATGTGTAGCATCGAGTGTCTCGTCCAATATATTGGTGCAATAATTTATTGGAATTAAGTTGGCTTTGTTTATCATTGCATGCTATCAAATGCACAATAAGTTTGGTCAAGGTTTTAAGTCTCAATCTGATTCGGAGTATCGGCCAGAGACCGGAACGATATTGTTTCAAAATGGTATCATCTTTTTTTGGCCAGGTGTCAATCGGAGGAGAAGGTGACGGAGGAAGAGGAGTATGAGGTAGTGCCGGAGGAAGAGGTGGATGGTATGGAGGAAGAGGTGGAAGAATCATGTACCTCGGAGAAACATTTGGCTTGTAGAGGAGGAATGTGGAGCTTCTTGTGGCACACACGGAAACTCAGAGGAGGGAAGAGCTTCTCGTGGCTGTGTTAGGGGCTTGCGGCATCTTTGATGAGGAAGACTAAGCTTCTAGTGGCTGTGTCAGGGGTTTGGAGTATCTTAGAGGAGGAAGGTGCAGCTTCTCATGGGCATGTTGGGGGGCTTGGAGCGTCTCGGAGGAGAAAGGTTTAGCTTCTTGCAGCCATGTTGAGGGCTCAAGGCATTTTGTACCATCTTGTATGCTGGTCGGCCACCAGAACAAAAAATGCTGATCGTGCTAGTCGGCATGGAACAAAATTTGAACCTGTGGTAATATTTGTGCTGGTTATAGAAATAACTGAAGAAACATCGTCAATGCTAGTATTGGTCCTAAGACTAGATGAAAAAGGTGGATGATTAGTGTAGGTTTGTCTGTTCATTGTCAATTAATTCTGCAAACACGGTTCATTTTCTTAACTGTACTTGTATTAAAGATTAATCATCTAGCATTACTACAGCCCCTAAATTGTTGGAGCTTATGCTTATTCTTGCTATTTTATAGGAAGAACTGAAGAGTAGTAGAATTCATAGACGGGTTTACGAATTGCTATGTAAATCAGCTACTTCCCATCAACGACGTGATCTTGTTGCCCAGCGAGAATTGAACTTCAAATTTTTCAGGAAACCTCACAGGTTCTTACCATCAGATGATCCATTAAGAGTTGGAGGTGTGTGTCTTGAGAAGACTTGTCTGAAAGGTTAGATCTATGTGGCAATTAGCTCTTCATGAGAAAGTTTGTGATGTTTTCCAATTTACTTTCGAATGCAAGATTTCTTATTTTCTGACTATCATGTGCACATGTTTCATTCAAATAGAAAATGGTCTCTCCGGCAAACAAGTTGTCGTTGGAACTGGTGAATTTGAGGAACTCAGTTGTGGGTAAGCACCTCAATTTACCTTCTTACTCTTTTTTCTCCTTCTCGGGGGTGTAGAGAATGCTCGCTTTGCTATATAATTCCATACACTCTTTTTAGATTGGTCTTGAAGAGCATTGGTTACAAGTCTCTACCAGTTAATGGATTGCCGTTTGATGATTACAAAGGTCAGTTGTCCATGCCCGTTCGCAATGTCCATGCTTGGACTTGAAATGGTTTCCTGACCTTAAAAACTTCTTTCTTTTACATTTTTTTTCTTTCAGAAATCTATTGCTTTAATTATACAGTTACTTCATTTGCCATTGCCGAAACTCAGTTATTATTGTGGCAAAAGGCGAAACGCTCGCCCCCAGCGCCCCCGCCAGTCCGTCCCAGGACCAACACGGAGGAGGTAAA
>JBBUKS010000104.1:4648045-4675662 GCA_038050645.1 Hedychium gardnerianum | reverse complement strand
AGAGCTCAATGGCGTAAAATGATCCATATAGCCGACCCCACATAGTGGGATAAGGCTCGGTTGTTGTTGTTGTTGTAGAGGTATTTTAGGATCACAAAGAACATCTAATGTTCTCCTCCATTTCAACCATCCTACTTATATTCTATGTAAGACAAATTATTAAAAAAACATCTATAACAATCAAATACTAATAAAAATATTTTTGATTAATATATTTTATATTTAAAAAGATACCAAAATCAGATCGATATGACACAATATAGTACCGAAACCATATCGTTTCAATCATAAACCAAAACTCTAGCACTACTCCAAATTTTAAACCTTGCCAAAAATCAATAATTGGCCATTAAAAGACCTCTTAGGGTCAACCATATTAGACTTAAATTGTATCAATTCATATTGTTGACTTAGCATGATAGATGTTACTGTTTTGAACCATTTCTTAAAACATGCTTTAGAAAATTGATACAAAAATAGTATTTTGTAAGGATTTCCATATTTATACCAAACAAGGTATTTCCATGAAAGACATATTTTTTTGCTAATAGCTATACATAAAAAAGTAAAGTTTTACTGATAGGTATGCATGAAAGGAAGTTTTCCATATATTTTCAATAATTTGTGGAAGTTTCTATGCTTTTTCAAAGTTTGGCATGGAAGTACTTTTCAAGGTGACAGGCAATTGAAATAGAAATACTAGTCAACTTGTGGTACACTAGTCGACTAATAATTTTGGCATATTTTGGAACGGATTTTAGATTCGTGATTTAGGATTAACTGAAAATTTTAATTACATTCTTTTGATGAATGGTAAAGGGTGAGAAGTATAAGGGTTTAAGTTAGCCTTTATTCTCCATAAATAACATTTTTAAAAAAAAAATCTAACTCAAGAAGCTTAGGTGGAGGAATTTGTCATGTGTTTGATACTTTCTTATTACTAACTTAAACGGAATGTCAATCATCAAAAAGTGGAAAAAGGAAAAATTGTTGAAGATTTCATCCTCTGGTAGTTAAGTGTTTTGATGAATTAGATAAAAGGTTTAACTTACGTTTGTTGCATATATGATGTGTGTGAAAGTGTGCAAGATCTACTAATATATATTTGTTGACTTTGTGTGGCCAAGGTATTTGTTGTCTTAACGTTCGTGGAGATTGGAGAAGGATGACATGAGCATACAAGGGACCACAAGATGAGGTGCACGGAGATTGGAGAAGGATAGCACCAAGATCCAAGGGATCGTAAGACGAGGAGCATCGAAGGAACGTAAAGTCAGGGAGGTAAACTACATAGCAAAGGCATGAAGGATGACTTAAGGAGGAGCCGAAAGACATAACTTGACGAAAGAAGACCTTAACACTCAGAGAAATTCAAAGATGAGTGGAGTGACTTGTATATAAGGGATGAAGATAAAAAACAACTTATCTATGTGGTCGAAGTTAGAAGAGCTAGTCGAGTAGTGTTGAGATCCAATCGACTAGTGGTTATGAAAATAACACCCTAAGTGTTTCAAGTTCGTAGTTTGGGGACCTATTGATCGGTGACTGAAAACCTCAAGATGGTCTATTAGAGGTATTGTGGAGTGGAGCGGTTAAGTAATGAGTAAGGATGAGTGGACCAAAGACTCAAATAATTCAGCAACGAACAAAAAATTTATTAGTCAACTGCCTAGTCAACTAAGCTTCATTTGACCGAGAAGAGAAGGTTTTCTAGTCAACTCGGCAGTATTTAGTCAACTAATGGTATAGTGACTAATTTAAGCGCAACCAACGATGGAAGACGTAATGGTAAGATTTAGATAAGATACCATGGATCAGTCAACTAATTAATGGTTGACATATAGTCAATTGATAGTCATCACATCAACAAAACGACATGATTCAAGAAGGCTATAAAAGGAGCTCCAAGGGTTGCAAAATGGAAAATCTATCAAGTGTTATCAACTCCATACTCCGCTTCAATGAATCTTCGATTGTTCTTATTTTTCTTATCATTTATACTTCGTGTAGTTGATGATATATAAGAGGTTTCTCCACCTTCGATGCTATCGAGAAGGAGAAAATATAGTGTTGTTTTCAAAGTGATCCACATGACGGATCAAAGCTCATGGACTAAGAGCCTGAGGGTTGTCAAACCACGTTAAATCAAGTTTGCTTTTTGTTTATATGTTTGTTATTTCCGCTACATTAGAACACTATAATCACAAGAAGAGGTATTCACACACCCCACCCCTCATACCGCTACAACAACCCGGTCCAACAAAATGAAGTTAACTAATTTGGTGTGCTAATTATAGGGAGAGATTTGTATCAATTTTGAATTACTAAGAAAGCATTTAATCAAAATTGAGATTAAGATTTTAATTTTTATTTCATGTCAATCCATAAAGGCGAAATTTTTTATTTCACCCATCAACACCCAAGAAGGTCCAAGAAGATGCTCAATACGCAAGTAAATCATTCATCGGGAGCACATCCTTCGTCTATGAGTTCATGTGCGAGCCCATCCTTCATTAACAAGTTCCTCCACAAGCAAATGTGAACTCATCTTTGTTCGTTCCTTGCGAGCTAATCTCAAGACAATGACGTCCTAACCCTAGCCCTCAATTTATAGCAACAAACAACGTTCGTTTCATAGTTGCTCAAGCTCAACTTGTTAGAAATTTTATGACCTAACCCAATTTTTGTACCCTCGCAACAACTTGCACAACACTAATAACACCTCCTTCAGCTAAGTAAGCTTCTACTACTCCTCTTTCTCCTCTTCTTTCCCCTCCTATGTCTATTCCTTGTTGAAGTAATTAGCCCCATTTGTTGATATAAGAACACTAACACGAAACTATTCATTCTAGCTAAGGATCAAAACCAAACTTAAGATGAGATTTTAAACTTTAAATGAGTACACTATTCATATTTAAGTTTGAAGAGTTGAATCCTAAGGTTATAAAATGAGAGAAAATAGGTAGAGATAGTATAAATTTATTAAGATGAGCATGGAGGTCTAAGGGTAAAAGAAAACCAAAGAAACATTAATCAATATAATAAAAATTGATTTAATTAATTTAAGTATTGCTAGTGGATAGCTTTACATAGAGCCTATGATGAGTTATCTATGGAGGGTAAAATTCATGCGGTCATTCCCAAATAATTAGGACAAACACGCTTAATGATGATGACAACAATAGATAATAGATAGATGGATAAAAAGTTGATTTTGATTAAATTTGTGTCAGAAGTCAACTTAGTCTAATTAGATTTTTTAACTAAGAAAAAACAATTGTAAATAGCCTAATAAGGATTAGAAACTCTACCCATGGGAATAAACTCCGCTATGGTCGGTCCCAAACCAGAATAAAGGAGGAAGATTGTGTTAGGTTGTCAGTCAACATAAAACATAAGCAGATATTATGTATAGATCCATCAAATTATCACGCTAATAGTAAGTTGCAGGTCCGACTGCAACATCTCAGCAAGAACTTGCTATATCTCCGTGAGAAATTAGGTGGATGTTAAATGTGTCAAAATTTTGACACCCTATTTTGGATAAAAATAAACATTATAGAAATATCAATTATCTTAGATTTGGAATATAATATGTAGGAAATGCTCATCAATAAAATAATGGAAGTAATAAATACAATGAGTAAGAGAAGAATTAATATTTTTGTAATTACAAAAAACAAAGTGGTTAGGGGAGAATATAAAGATAATAGAATGATATATAACATAAGAAATAGATCAGTTATTGTTGTAAATTCGTTAAAGGACAAAGTAGTAGTAGTTAGAAAGGAAGATATAATTATAGTCATAGTTGTCAAAAGCGCGAGGCGTAAAAAAACGCTCAAAGGTCTTGGGGCTTAAAAAAATGAAATAAATAATATTTGGATTTTTAGGATCCAAACATGTTGCATAATTCCAAGCAATACCCTTTCGAGTTGATGAGATTGTTGTATTTGACATGCTTAAGACCTAAGACCACTAAAATAAATAAAAAAACAATAAAAATATAAATTATCAGAATATAAATCTGATTTATATGAATTAATTAAATTTATTAGAATTTTTTTAATTTTAAATACATTTTTTATATATTTTATTGGAATAATTTAATTAGGATTTAAGAAAATCTATTCAAACTATCTCATTTAAGTTGGGAGTTTATTGAATTAAATCAGCATATAAGTTTTCCACAGTAACCAATCGTCAACAGTAACCGCCGACGCCTTCAGGATGATGGAAAAATGCAAAAGAGTAAAAAAATAGCAGAAAAGAAGATTCTTACCTCTAGTAGACGCTTCCGACGATGAGAGGCAGACCGATAGACGTAATGATCAAGGTTTAAGGCTTTAAATAAAAAATAATAATAAAAGAAAAGGAAAGTTTCTACGCTTCGCGCAAAAGCGCACTTTTGCATGAAGCGCGCACTTCAGAGACCTCGTGCGCTTCCGAGGTCTCTGAAGCGCAAGGCTTGCGCCTCGCTACGCTTCGCGCTTAAGTGAGCGAAGCACTCGCTTTTAACAACTATGATTATAGCCCTCAAGATAATGGTAGCAAAAAATTAATTAATATAATTATCACATAAGCACCTCAAATAAGATTAGATGAAGACACCAAATAAAAATTTTAGAAAGACCTCGATCAAGTAGTACAAAAAATTCTAACAAACAAATGATTTTAATAGGAGAATATATAAATAGGCATATATAGAGTAAGAAATGAGAAATATGACAGAATGCATAGGGGTTATAATTTTAGAACAAGAAATGAAGAAGAAAAATTATATTTGATTTCGCAATAGCATATGAACTTATAATAGTTGATAGATTTTTCAAGAAGAAAGAACGCTTGGTTACATTCATAATGTCGCAAATAGACTTTCTTATAGTCAGAAGAGGGATAAAAAAAATTGTCAAAATTACAAAGTCATCCACGAAGAAAACCTAACCAACCAACATACATTAGTGATGTTAGATACACGCCTCAAATATAGCATAGAAGGAAAACATGCATTTGCATGGTTCCTACGATTAAGTAATGAAAGTTATTGGATAGAAAACAAAATATCTAAGGATAGGGTCGAAGCACAAGTATTAGGATAAATATATGGCGGCTTGAATATGGCACGAGATAAGATGGCATTAAATTTAAAAGTGATTGAGTGCCTACACAGTGAGTTAAGAGGACGGGCACCACCAAATAAAGAATCTTGACGGTAGAATTAGGAAATACAAGAGTAACTAATGAAAAAAAAAGAACTGAAGAAAAGTTTAAAAGCATGTAGTAGCTAAAAAAATCAATTGATGAAGCCGAAACTAAATAAAGTTTTCTAATACTTGTATCGACAACTTAATACAATAGAAGGGGAAAGAGACATTTATTATAGAATAGCTAAGTGAAAGAGAGGAAAACAAGAGATCTTACTTAAATAAGATGCATTAAAGATGAATCAAATAGGGTACTAATAAAGGATGAGGGAATAAAAAAGTATTGAAAGAGGTATTTTCATGAAATTTTTAATGAAGATTTAGGTGACCAACTTAGCTTAGGAAATTTAAGTAGGTCAAAAGAGAAATTTTTATCAATGAATTCAAATTTCAAAACTAGATGAGGCATTAAATGGGATACAAAATGAAAAGTGATTGCACCTAATGATATTCAATAGAGGTATGGAAGTGTCTACACAATTTGGATACTTGCGAAGTTATTCAATCTGATATCAAAAGCAAAGAAAAGTACTCGACTCCCCAACTCCCCTAATAAAAGCAAAGGAGACGTATAAAATTGTGCATGTTAGATTCAATAAAATAATAAGCGTTAATTAAAGAATAATCTTATAGAATTTTCTAAAAAAAATTGAAATTTTTTGGGATTTAAACCGAATTTGTATAACATATTTAAGGGGATAAATTAATTAAGCTTTGGGGTAGCCTATTTAGAATATTCATTTAGTTGGGAGTTGATTAATTATTATTAACGTAAGGTTTAAATAGAAAACCTAGGTTTTCTATTACCTATTTCCTCTTCTCCTCTCGACCTCAGCCGCCTTTTCCCGATTTACCCTCTCCCTCAGTCACTACCGCCCTCTCATCTCTCCCTTTCCCAATTTCTCTCCACCGCCGCACCCCTTCATCACTGCCATCGACCCCAACACCATCGCCGTCACCCCTCATCGCTGGCAACAGCCCACGGCCAGATCGTGACCGGAGAGGCTAGACCCCCGATCTCTCTCGTTCTTCTCCTTTGGAGGTCAGCCGTCGGCGCCCATCACCACCGGCCTCAGCCCAATTTCTTCTCCTCTAGAGGGCAGCCGCCGGCCACCACTGCGAGGCTAGATTTGCTCACCTAGGTCGGATCCAATCCCCGGCCACCTCTGTTCTGGCCATTTCAGTGTCGTCGGCTAGTTACAGATCAAACCAAATCTGAACCCGTCGCCGGCCAGCTCACAGCTCCGACCACCCTAGCATAGCCGGCAGCCCACCACCAATAGGGTAAGAGTTAGTTAGGGTTAATTTCGATTGATTTAACCCTTGATTAATACATGGATTGATTGATTGGTGATTACTAATTAGGAGAATGGATTAGGGTATTGATGTATTCTATAATGCAGGACTTTGATTCGAGACCAGATCATCTGTCTTGAAGTCAGTCAACACGTTCTACTATTTTGAGGCAAGTATTTCTTCCTCGTCTCTTTTAGTACATTTACCTTAGTGCATGAGATATGGTATTGATAGGTAGTTTAGTTACCTTAACTTCCTTCATATCATTTCTTGACTTTGATACTTAAATGGTTTATCTTTGATAATCTACTTATTATCCATGCAGTCTCATTATTTTGACTATGCATGTTTGGTAGTGGTACACACGTGTCTGGTGTGTATCGTAGGTTGGTACATACGTGTCTAATGTGTATCGTAGTTTGATACACACGTGTATGATGTGTATCGTAGTTTGGTACACACGTGTCTGGTGTGTATCGTAGGTCATTACACGCGTGTCTGGTGTGTATCATATGTGTTTATCTTGCATGATGCTTATCATATTGTGTGATGCTTATCGTATTTGTGTGATGCTCATTGTATTATATATTGCATTTCATGCTGTCAACTATGTCTCCCTTGTGGTTGAGAGAGTCGTCAGTTATATTCTACCCACTCGACCACTCGAGGTAGTGGTAGCTGGAGTGGTGAGCAACTTGTCATGTCGTGCCCACTCGGCCACTCAGGGTAGTGGTAGCTGGAGTTGCGTGTAGGCAGTGACCTTCTCCGTTTGTAGCTTGATAGCTACTCTGCATACTGTCCACTTAGCCACTAGAGAGCAATGGTAGATTGACTGTTGTACAGTTGTCATGTTCTGCCCCCTCAGCCACACAGATGCCATAGTAGCTGGAGTGGTAAGCAGGAGTGACCATGCATGTGCATGTGCATATGCACTTGTATATGATGTGTGATGTGTGTTGCACTTGTTAGATGTATTTATATATACATATATCTTGCATATGTCAGTGATATGATACATATGTTTGAGATACGGTTGTGACATTTGTTACACTATGTCATGCTTGTGATTGTATGTATATGCTCTATATGCTACTCGGTGAGTATGAGCAAGTACGGTTGCAGATCTTTATTATATTTTTGTACCTTGTCCTATACTTGGTAGAGTTTTTCCTGTGAAACTATATGTACCTTTGATCTTCTTATTGTTTAGATATCATGCACTATCTTCTTATACTCGCAGAGTCATTTGGACTTACTACCCCTCTTTTGTGTTTAATTTCCTCAAGTATCAAATAGATGATATGTGTTGTCGCATGGAGATCCTGTCTGCCTGTCTCATGTCATGTCGGAGGTTTTCCGCATTACTTTCTATTGCATTTTCATTGCACATTTGGTTTCTGTACTTATTTTGTAATAAATAAACATTTGTATGGATTTTGAATTTTTATTTGGTACTTATCTCTTAGTTGTTTTGTTTGTTATGTTAAGTCGTGTCGGTACACACACTTTGCTATTTGCATTGGAATGGTTTTGTTATGTCTTTAAACTTGTCATTTGGTTGTTATTTTGCGTGAGTTTTGACTTGTATAAGCTATGTGGACTTGTATCAATGTTGTATCTATCATTTGTCACAAGGGATACTGTCCATATCGTCGGGCAAGTATACCTCTGGGGCGTGACAATGCAAACTGTAGTGGCATTAACATAATAAGCCATGAAACTTTGGGAAAGAATGGTAAAAAGATATTAAAGAGACCAAGGTGACTGAAAATTAATTTGGATTCATGTGTGATTGGTCGATAGAAACTATACACCTCAAACAATTAATTGAAAAGTATAAAAAAAAATAAGATTTAGACATGGTATTTATTTATCTAAAAAAATTATATGAGAAATTCTAGAAAAGAAAAGTATTAGCGTATTGTAATAACTAAGGATACGGATAAGATGTAATGACGAGAGTAAAGACTCCAAGTAGATTAACTAAAGTATTTCCTATACAGATAAGGTTAAATCAACGATAAGCTCCAAGTTCATAGAGTTTTATACTAATCATACATGAACTCACTGGACACATAAGATGTGTTATTATGGTGCATGTTATTTGCAAATGATATTATTTTCGTAAAATACTAGAAGTATTTTACGAAAATACTAGAAGTATTTTACGAAAATACTAGAAGTATTTTACAAATGAAAATACTATAAAGGTTTTATGCTTGATAAAAATAAAATATATGAAATTTAAGTTTCATAACACGATAATTGTTAAGATAGGAGATAATGAATTACGCTTTAAGTATCTAGATTCATTTTTGCAAACGAACGTAGGAATTAATAGAGATGTTTTACATAGAATACAAGATTGAAATAAAGGAGAGTGTTAAGATCGTACCTCTAAACCTTAAAGGTAAATTTTACAAGACGACGGTCAAACCTACTATATTTTATAGAGCTAAATGTAGGGCTATAAATCAAGTACACGAGTGGAAGATAAGAATCACAAAGATGAGGATATTAAGGTAGTGTGAACATACGATGATGGACAAATGAGAACGCCTATTGAGGGAAAACTTTGAGTGACGCATTTAAGATGGAATAGATAATTACTTAGGCAACCAATAAATATCTCATTTAGTTGATGCGAGATTATGACAAATATACATATTAATCGAGGAAAATAGAGACTAAAAAAATTGATTAGAAATGATAAAATAATATAAAATTTATTTAGATATAGATAATTTAGAAGGGGATCGAGCCTAATGTGATAGGAGGATCCATATAGATGATGTCACTTAGTGGGATAAAGGTTTGGTTATTGTTGTTATTGTAATCTAATAAGGATTAGAAAGTTATGAAGAAAGATTCCAATTGTTTGGGTAGAGAGATTTTAAAAAAAAGGTAGCAATTTCTAGTTATTAGAGCCTTAAGGATGAGTAAATATCGATTAACCTATAAATTAAATTTTCCACTCTTATTAATGCCTAGCAAGTTCATAAATTATGCACGGTAGAAAAGCATAATGACATGCCCTCCTCTTAGTTTTCCTCTTATAAGCTTCAATCTTCTTTAGCTTTTCTTCTCATTTTATTGTTTTGTTATTGAACAATCGACTAGATCGATAATTTACCTAATTGTTGACTACCTCAGTCGATTGATCATGTGTAGCTCCTAGGTCATCTGACACTTGCAACATTATTATGTCAGATCAACGACTCCTTTTGTCTTTCTCATTATGCCAACAACCAATTGGAATCTAACATCGAACTCAACTAGTCAATCGACTACCTAGTCAACTAGGCTCCAAACCAAAACCTTTTTTTACGTGCCACCAAGACTAAGTTGACTCCATGTTGACTAAGCTCACAACTCGACTAGAACCCATCATAAACTAATCGAACTCAATCAATGGAAGTGGATTGCTCAGTCGATTGGGCTCACAATACAAATTTTCTATTTGTGAGCTATCAAGCATTACTCTCCTTAGTCAACTTAGTTAACCAGCCAATTGACTCAAATATGATCAACTTAATGATCGAGTCTTTACTTAAGTTGAGATATACCCTCTTCTACGGATAAGTCTCCCCAACTCTCACTGTTCACACAAGAGTTTATCTTCCATAATTTGACTTTGTCACTTTACGTGGTTTACTAAGTTACTCATCCCCAGTATGCAACGAGCTAGACTCACTCTACGTGGTTCTTTATTTAAATATCATTCACATTTCACCTACATAGTTTGCCTTCTTCCAACTTCAATCAACTATGTGCCTCGATGCTTTCCATCCTGCGATTCCTCAAATATCTCATACCATTCTTCACTCTCTCTAGTGGACCTTAAGCCACCAACTCAAATGACTTGGTTACGTCAAGTCAAACTCCACGAGTTGCTCCAACACCACCTTAATGTTTCTTCTTTTACGATCCCTCGAATGTTTGATGCAACCAACTTGGTCACGCTAAGTCAAGCTCCACGAGCTACTCTAAGACCACCTTAATGTTTCTCCTTATGTAGTCCCTCAAATGCTTAATGCAACCGTCTCCAAAATCCACCGTACCTCTAAGACATTGACTATATTGCCTTGACCATGTCAAATCATCATCCACACTCTGACCTTATTGAATCACAAGCTCCAAAGTTTTATGTGTGTATTGCCAAGTTTTAGCACAACTTAGCACATATTAAATTTAAATGCAATGTCTAACTTATACCCTTTCATCAAACCTCAACGTCGAACCTAACCACTTAGAGCATGATTATACCAACACTAGTACACTAGTGTGGTATGAAAAAGAGAATGAGGTTTTATCTTTGCAATTGGGATAAAGTAAGAGAGACTTCTTGTTAAGGAGAAACAAAGGAAGAATTATGTCATACAAAGGGCTCTTATCACTTCTTTTTACATGTAGGTTCTTTATTTCAATTCTATTAATCTTATGTTAAAGTCATCATATGATTCATCCATGCTTAAATCATGCTTATATTGGAACTCAAACCCTAATCAAAGTTTTAGAATGAGTCACGAGAGGTTAAATAACAACTTTTGCTGAGAAAAAGGCATATATTAGCAAAGTATAAGGGATAAAGATTGTTTCTCAATCTTCTAAACTAGCAGCCTATCAAGTGATCCATTTGTCAAGAATGTATACTAGGCGCAGTTCATGCATCATGTGGTTTGAGGATTGAGAAGTATAGGAGAGAGGATTTAGGTTGTTATTATATATGTGGCTACAAGATTTACAGAAAAATTTCAAGCTCGACTCTTGTGTAGTTGGGTTTCAGGTCTGCATCTTATGCACGCTATTTTAGGTCAAGAATCTCTACCTATAAGCCATGTGTAGCACTAACTAACATTAATTGCTACTATAGCACAAACCCATAAGTGTCGTAATTGCTCTGACATACTTCACAAGGTGTAAGATATTAGACACTCTCAATAGTCATCAATGCATCATAAAATAAGAAAAGCCTATAATATTCAGAAATGGCTAGGATAGTTTACAGTCTTTGTAAACTTGGAAATTAGGTACCACAACTACATCAACATGCACATATAAGGCCGAGGGCTAGTAAAATTGGACATGGCATACCCCAACTTGACATAAAAGATAATTAAAAGATAAAAAATGCAAAATTTATACAAGACAATGGGTCAAATAAATGTGTCTATTATGCCTATTTAATAAAAATTTAAAAATTTTAATAACCTTTTACATTATAAAAAAATGGTAATTTTGATTAATCTAGCATCATATAAATTGTTTTTTTTAAATATGATTAGTATTATTTTATATTATTTGAGATGACCGGTTCATAACATGATTAATAAGACAGCCCAGTATAAAATGCTTACCTCTAGTATTGAGCTATGTTGTGCTAGCATTGGATTACACACCTAATCTCACTAAGCCCAACAAAGGGAAGTGTGGAATACATGTTAAGGTGGCTAACTTAAAACCAACATGAAAAGGACCAAGCGCAACGTAGACACTTCAAAATTGAGACTAATGATAGGGAGATAATAGGTCATGATAAATATTGTACAGAAACCATTTAAAGTTGAAAAGCAATGGTTTGAAAATCACTTGCCAAAAGCCCATGGATGATTAGACTGATTGGCAACCAAACTATTATACATTGAATTAGTAAATTGTTTTCATCATTTGTATGCTCTTGTTTGCTTATTTTTGTTTTATTCAAATTGTCCATTACTGTAACTAAGATATAAATCAATAGATAAATTCAATTTGTGCATTATTCATGCTAATTTTCTTGATCTAATATAATTTACCATAGCTTTCTTATAATTTAGAAGTTATGGTCTTATTTATGCTTTGTCTATGTTAATTTAAGTTTACATATAATTCCCTCCTGTCAAATGGTAGTATCCACAAGGCACAAGCTAAATTTCTGGAAAAGGATGCTCAAAAAATGCTACATGAATCAAAAATATGGTTGTGAACCTATATCCAAGGGATCAACTTCGAGATCTTCGTTACAATGATCTATAATACTGTTAGTCTACTACTAATGGTGCACATCTAGGAGCATCAGTTTATGCCTTAGTCATAAAATGTGGATTTTGTTTTCTACATAATTCAGTCAATGTGACTAATTAAAATGTGAACCACTGTTGGAAATGGATTTGTGTGATTAATTAATTGAATAATAACATAGATGAGTTATTTCACAAGTAAATCATCATAAATCAATTTCGATAAATTAATGTCTAAAAATATTCAAGTAATGAAGGAAAGCATAAAAATTATCAGCTTAATCTACTTTGATCCAACAAGGGCATAAGCTTATACACGAGAATAGTTTATGAAGGCGAATGCATGAGAGTTAACTCGAGTGCATGTGAATGTTAATTCTTGTGAAACTAATTAATATGCATGAAGGATTTTTTCAATCCAATTTGCTTGAGAAAAAATGTGATCATTGAGTCACAATTTGGATTGCATCAAGGCTTAAATTTTACTTCAAGCCCAAGCAACGAGAAAAAATAAGTTGCAATTAATCAAATGATCGAACGATTGAATGACCGCACAAGCGCGGTAGAGGAGGGATGCATCTCCTTTGCACGCTTGCGTTAAATGTGGAACCATGTCATTTGGCACTAATTGGAATAAAAAAATGATAATAAAGAAAAATTAAAGGGCTAAATTGAAAAGTTATACTCCGTGTTATGCCCTTTCACCCCTTGGCTCATATCTTTTCATCCATTGGGGTCGCCCCTTCATTAGTATATAACGAATCCTCCTTCACTCTCAAGTCACTCAATTCTTAAGTTTTAAAATCTACTCTTGAGTTGTTCTCCTCCTTTATCTTCTCTAAGACTACTAAAGGCGTTGAAAGTTTGTCAAGACTCAAAATTTTGAGTGCTCTTATTTTGAGTTGAAGGTCATTATATCATAGGAGTCAATTGCCAATAAATCGTTACCACCTAGGCAAGACAATATTGTCTTAAAGAGAAATGGTTCGATCCAGACCTTACCTTTTATCCAAATATCCAAATGCGTGTCAACAACCCAAAGGTTTGACTTGAAAACTGACAACTATAAGTCAGTAACAATTATCCTGAAGGGATGGATTGACTAACCAGCAAAGGTAGTCGACGAACTACTAGTTATGACCCACTTCACCATATGGATGACCAACCGAAATGAGCAGCAGACAAGACAATTAGCTCACTATCTGACCAAAGAAAGTCACATTGGCAAAGTGCCATTCCACAACTCTCACCACTTCGATAAAACTCTTAGGGGAAAGAAGACACTGCAGACTATGCGTGCAAAAGATACTTGAGGCACTTCAAAATGGTGGATTAGAAAGTAAAATACATGCATGGAGCTTATAATAATGAGAGACAACACCCACCCCTGCAAATTCTCCAACCCGCTGGAAAAATAATCTCCTTTTGTAGCGTATTGCAGGCTGGCAAACTCTTTTGCAGTGGAACGCCAAGATAAAAGCTTCCTAGGGACCTTGCAAAGGCGTGCAGGGCAAAGCGGAGTAGATGAAAACCTGGGATCAAACGGTAAGCACGAGCGCGCAGAGAAGAGGATGGAAATTCCTCTTTCCGTCATTCTAACAAACATATTGAGGGCGGATTTAAGCTGACATTCAAACCTTCAAAGCAAGCGGCTTCGCAGGAAGCTTTTCCGTACCTTGGGAGCGGAAGGCGAGAAAGATGGAAGGATTGAGCGCCCATGGCTGCTCCCCCAGCCACCGCCACCCCTCGAAGTCCTAGCCGTGAGCGGAGCCGGCTCGGCCCTATCGGAAGCCGGGACGGCGATGTTCGTATCGTCTAGTACATTTGGAAGTAACTCTTTATTGGCCATAGTTGTGATCCACACCGTAAGGAACAAACGGACGGCTGGATAAAATCCATATACAAAAAGAAAAAGCTTTTCACTTACGATGACCAAAAAAATGAAACGCAGCGTCTCAACCGTTTGTTTCAGAATCCACATAAATAAATTAATTAATTATGAAGACTAATTTAATTAATTTGAATAATGACTCATATATGTTGTAAAAATAAAAACTTTTCACTTAGCTTATCCAATGCAGTGCGTGGGACACAGTGGCAGTACTGGATGGAGCTATTAACGATTTAAAATAAATAATATTTTTTGCAAATGGCTCCGGCCGAACACAGATTCAAACGGACATCGATCCCAAATCTTGTTAATATTAATTCTCTAAATAAATAATGAAAAACATTGTGAGGATATTAAACTCAAAGTAAATCGAAGCTCACATTCTTAACGGCTAAAGTGAAATTGTAGACGCTCCGGGGTTTGATGTAGCACTCTAACTGTTAATTATATTTAAAGTTCGAATTCTAATTGTAATACATTGTAAAGTATTTTTTTTAATAGGATGATAATAAATTATAATCACTTGTATTAACTTAGCTAAGTCAGTTGGACACTTTGCAACTCTCACAGTTTGGCATCGTTTGACATGGTCTGTGCACGTATGTTTTATATATACATTCTGTATATTTTATTTTGCACATTCCGTATACATTAAAAAAATTGATTTAATTTTTTTATACTTAATATTATAATTTAATCCTTAAATTTTTAAAAGTAAAATTTGATTGACACAACCGAAAACTTAAAAAAAAAATTAAGTGTCTTAATCAATTGAGGCACCTAGATCCTGTGAGAGTTATCATCGCTGCTCACTTTCAAAGTGTGCAGACTAATATCTTTATACATATAAAGAGAGAGTTTTGATATTCTACCTATCTTATCCCGTACACTTTGTGTACATTTAAAAAAAATTGATTTAATTTTTTTTTGTGCTTAATAATATAATTTAATTCCTAAATTTTAAAGATAAAATCTTATTGACATAATTGAAAGCTTAAAAAAAATTAAAAAAATTAGACGCCTCCATCAATTAAGGCGTTTGGATCCTATAACGATCGCTCATTACATCGCCGCCCATATAAGATGTGTAGAATAAAAAATTTATATATATTTAAAAGGTTAGTATGATGGAGAACTTTTAACGTTTTAGGGTTTGACATAGGACATGGTGCTCACAATGCAAGACAGGCATGAGATTCCAAAAGATAAAGTGAAAAAAAAAATTAAAAAAAATAGATCGATAAATAAATTTAGTTAATCAAAAGTAACACAGACACTATACAAATAATACTTTATGTTTTAGCTATGATATTTTGAACAAGGAGCCTACAAAGATCTCTTTTGTTGCAAAGATAAAAGCTTCTAAAACAAATTGAAGAGATAAAAGTCATTGAAGATTAAGTTTCAACTGTAGATATAGGTAAAAAAATAAACAATGATGAGGCCATCTTCGACGAGGAATTTGAATAGTGAAGCCTTAGTATGTATTAAGAGTTGCAAGATTGCGTGGTGCGCGCTAAAGGGGATAAATAGTGATTTGATATTTGTAAGTGCAGTTCTAAATTACTCTATTGATGCAAACAAACATCAAATAATTGAACTAATATTTTAATATATAATAAATAATTTAAAGTTAGTTGTTATTATTGGTGCAGATAGTATTATATAATCGAATTCATATTTTAATGTTAAATAAAGATTTAAGATTAAATATTATGAATCTGATATGAGTATTGAGTATACAAGTCACTTAACACAGAAAGTTCTAGTGGATTAGAAGATCAGACACTAGACAACAAATTTTTAATAGATTAAGAGAATCAGACACCAAACAAAGAAATACCAAATGAGTTAATAAATCATACATCTACATAACATACTTGATAAATTAGTTGGATTAGACATCAAGTAGGGAGAAGCCCCGGTGAGTCGATCGGATACTAAGTAGAAGAATCCTAAATAAATCAGCTAAATCAGATATTTGACAGACAGGTAAGTAAGATAAGTTTAGAGAGGTCCTTTTGAATTAAAGGCAGTGAGAAGTGTCTTAGTCTTTGGACAAGGGGAGTCCTTTGAGCTATGCATAGATCCGACTAAGAGACAATGTTGGTTTAAAAGTCGAGATCAGACAGTTTGTACTGTCAAAATAATAAAACATGCATGATAATATTTTTGTTAACTCTGTGTTATAGGATTATTACTACTTCTATCTATTATATTAACTTTATTTTGTAGAAAACATGGTTTCGATTGATCAAATGGTACTTTCGGGCAACCTAACTAGGGAGTTCAATCAACCAATTATTGACTTGGCAAACAAAGCTGACTTAACAACATCTAATTAGACCATGGTATGTGGCCAAAGATAGATTGAAGGGCAGATCGATCGATCTATATAGTGGATCGGGCAACCAAACACGGATTCGATCAGTGGATCGAAGCAGGATGCGATCCAACCATGAAAGGAAAAATCAGGATTAGTCAATTGTTCTCTCAGATCAGGCGACCAAAAAAGCAAATCGAACGGGATCTGATCCAACCCTGGAAGGAATGATTAAGATCGGTCGATCATTCTCGTGGATCAAGCGACCGAAAAAATGAATTGAGTGAGAGGTTTATCTGATTTGCTAATGAACCTGGACAGAAAGACAAAGCAATGTTTTATCGATTGACCGAACCTGATGATCAGTCGACCGAAAAGGAGTATTTCAAGCACGGATTGGGCGGATTAGATCTTTATTAGTCGACTGAAAAAGTGGGATTGATCGACTGATAGAGTTTTATAAAAGAAGTCTCAAATGCAGAGGCTCATAATCCAATTCTTCCAAGAAATCTCTTCGATTAGGTCATTCTGCTCATCTGTGCTCCGCTCTCCCACAACCTTTGCTGAGCTCTGAATCTCTAAGTTGTCAGTAACTCTTATTATAATTGTGTATTGCATTTCATTTATAAGAGGTTCGGTAAAGTGTTACTGTAACCTCTACACTTGTAAGAGGTTTCTCCGCATTCAAAAAGTTTTCAGAAGAAAAAGATATAGAGATGTTTATTCATGAAGCGATTCACCTAACGGATCGTAGGTCTTGGAGTAGCAATCATAAGGGATTCTAAACCAAGTAAAAGAATTGTGCCACTTAACTGTTATTTGACTTTTAATTATTCCTCTTCTTTCTGATTTGATTTGATTTGAAAAAGAAAAGAAAATTTCAAAAAGCGAGTGATATTCACCTCCGTCTATCGCATTTTCTAATCCTTCAATTGGTATAAGAGGAAGGGTGCTCTCAATTAGTTTTAACCCATTCGAGTATTAAATTTTTTAAACTATTTTATTCCATTTCTTTTAAATTTATAATTTTATTATTCTTTTTATTGTATCACTTATCCAAGACCTTAAAAAATCTTGGAAAAATATCTCTTCCCAATCTTGAAATTGTAGAAATGACCCATCAAGAAGGTTATAGCTCCGTTCGCCCTCCCCTATTCAATGGATACGACTTCAACTATTAGAAGGACCGAATGGAGTACTTCTTGAAGACACAAATTGAGATGTGGTTCATAGTGAAAAGAAGTTTCACACTACTAGTCGACTAGTATTGAGAACCCTTAGGTTGGGAAAATTGGACCTCGGATGTCAAGAAGAAAATTGAAGTTGACACCAAGGCAGTGGTGACTTTGTAGTGCAGTCTAACTAAGAACAACTTAATTGAGTCAATACATTCAACAATACCAAGGATCTCTGGAATCGAGCTCCACAAAGGAACCAACGATTCAAAGGTAACAAAAAGAAATCTATTATTGAATCAATTATTTAACTATCAAATACAGAGTGGAGAGTCTGTAAAATCAACTACATGCAAGGATCAAAGACATTTTGAATGGACTCCACTCGATCTGGCAAATAATCAAAAATCACGACATAATAAGGTATGCCCTAAAGTTTTTCCCCGAAACACGTTTGTTGGTGCTAGGAGCACCACATCGAACCTAAGTTTCGATTCATGTATAAGTTTAAGTTAGCCTTTTTGGTGATCTAACAAAGTTATGTCAAATGTCAAAGTGCAGGTTACTTGACAAGAAGTGAAGTTCTGGTTGGGTATCATGCAAAGGCTAAGTCTTAGTGGGATTAGGCAACAAATGTCCTGGTTGAGAACTAGGCAAATTCAAAATTCTAGTGGGGCTAGACAAAGAAGACTTAGTTGGGAACCAGACAGTGGATGTCCTAGCAAGGCTAGGTAGTAGAAGACTTAGTTGGGAACTAGGCAGTAGAAATCCTAGCAAAGCTAGGTAGTGGAAGACTTGATTGGGAACCAGATAAGAAAATCCTAGTTGGGAACTAGGTGACTCAAGTCTAAGAGAGTCAACTGGGAGTTGAAGTCTTGACACTAAGTTCAAGCAAGTTAGCTGGAAGCTGAGTTTTGGCAACTAAGTCTAGATGGGTTAGTTAAGAGTTGAACATATAGCTAAAGTACATATGAGTAACACTTATTTTTCCATCATATTCATTACATGTTACTTTTGCAGGGAAGCATTTTGGTTCCAAGCGACCGAAAGGGAGTTGGGGTGACTAGCTGGGGATAAACCTTGATTAACAGAGTTAGGAGGTCCTAGGCGACTGAAGAGAGGAGTGATGTGTGTGTTTCATACATAGTTTTCGGTATAATTTTGCATGCATTTTATTTTGTTGCATGAGAATATTTGGCATACATTCATTACTTTTGCATTATTTTCATTTTTTTATTCGGAGATTTCCTCTTTGCACTTTTTATTGGCAGGACGCGAATTCGGAGCTTAATTGGAGCTAAAAAAACCTTGGAATGAGAGTCTATAGCAAGGAACATACTTTGGTCGTGTCCCATGATACATGTGTGTTCCTCTAGCCGAAGTTAGACGCGAAACAAAGCAGCCACAAAGTCTATAGAGGGTCACACAGGCTGGTCGTGCCCATAAGCACAGTCGTGCCCTTTTTTGCCGAAGAACTTGTTTGATCAAAGGGAAACGCGCCTAGGATATGCCCACATGCAAGACTGTGTTCGTCAACTCAGTCGTTGGCATGCCCAAGCAGTGCCAACTGGCATGACCGTGTTATGCTATCGCGCTTCGACAATTTTGGAATGTCACGACGAATTTGGAATACTTTGGAGGCTATAAAAAACCTAAGGGGCACCTATTTGAGATCATCTAGGGATCAAGGGTTTATCCCCTCCCCTATCAAGGGAGTTTTCTTGTGACGAGGAACCTTAGGAGAGATTCATTTCTAATGAACCATCAAGATTCCGTCCACCAAGGAGCTTAGAGATCAAGTCGATGACAACCACGGACATCGCGACTAAGCCTTTCTTCTATTTTCTCTTTGATTTTAGTTATAAAATGATTTCCTTCATGTATTTTTCTTGTACCTCCATCTCTATGGAGTAGTCTCTTAATTCTAAGATGAGGGAGTAGCCTGCTGCATTATTGACACCTATTTATATTTATTTGTCTCTTTTTATCGTAAGACGTGTTTGATTTATGATATGACTTTAGTATGCATCATGACTATGACACTAGCGTGCGTTTTCATATCCCACAAGATGCGGGGAAGGACTGAAAGGTGAAACTAATTCTTCGACTTCTAAAGTCTGAGACTTGAGGGGTTATTCATGAAAGTAGTTTGAAATCTCATGAGAGCGCCACTGGCTATCACATAGCTTAATGAGTTTACTCCAATTCAATGTCACAAAGTAGGGGATGACTCCTAGAGGACCATGGAACATCGTGACAAGAGTCTCCCTAAGAAAGTAATTGCTTTAGTAAGATTACCTTGAAAGGAGGTGTCGTGTTTGGATAGACATACTGATATTCTTCAAAAGTCTATATCAAGTATCTTAGGATAGACCACCTTCATAATTATCAAATAAAAAGGTAAAAAAGTGAATAATATTTTGGGTGTCAATGATCATCGTGGCGAAACTGAAGTCCTAAAATTGTTTCCCAAAACTCTTCTTCTTGCTTTCTTAATTCATTTTCCTTCCTTCGTGATTCTCTCGATTTCGATTGATCTAGATAGCCTACTTCGCGATTTGACTAGTACACGATTTATAGTACCTATGAGATCAATATGTTATTACTTGACGACAACCGTGTACTTACTAATTTTTCACACCAAATTTTGGCGTCATTGTCGGGACCGTCAAATTGATATTAGTTCGATTGCGATTTGATTAATCTATATTTCTTTCCTTATTTATAATTTTTCCTTTTTTTTCTTCTTTTTATTTCCTTATTTGCCTCCTGCCTTTTTCTAACCTTTCCTTTTTCTATTTTTCCTACTTTTTTTAGATTTCTTTTTTTTAGTAGATAGCTTTCCTTTTATGCGAGATACTGACAAATCAAGAGATGTTTTTCTATTGGATTCAAACATTGAAATAACTTTCTATAAGAGGAGAAGTTTACAAAAGTAGGTCGAGGTTGAGTAAGAGTTGGTCTTTCTTTTTATTTTATTTTATTTTTCTTCTTGCAGCCATTTTTCCTTTTTTAGCTTTTACTGCTAGTTTTGATCCTTATCTTCTAGGTGAATAAGTTTTCCTTATATATATAGATGGATGCTCTAATTCAATAGTTTGATCAATTTGATATTGTGAACTCTACTCATGTTTATTATGAGATTTGTGATGCAATATGTCATGCAGTCGATAATTGTCTAATACTACTTCACATGTAGTACAAGGGAAAAAATAGGATGTCCTCTCCAACTACAATCAATAACCGCAGGGGATGATCCGTATTCCTACATTCATAACCCTGGATTCCATCATGCACCTAAATCCAACTTAGAAATTTTGATAGAAAATTTCATTAACCAAGCTTAGGAGTCTATCACAACTCAAACTAAACAAATGGAGGAGTCTAGACAACAACATAAAGTTACGATGAAGATGATCAAAAGATGACAGACAAAATTCCAAATCTACCTGAGACCAATCCTTTTGAATATTGTGACGCTAGCACTATGAGGATTGGTGAAGCTTGGGAGGAGCCTAAGATGAGTAAGGAGAATGAAGATGACACAAAAAATGAAGAGAATGAAGCCATGAGACATCACTTAAAGAAGGAAATTCGGTTGTGTCTGTCGATTTTATTACATTAGAGATAGATGAGAATTCTCAAACTCTTGATATTCCAGAAAAATCTTCCTCAACCACAAGAAGCAAAGAGTTGAAAGTCACTCAGATACCCCACTACTAGTTTTGCCCCCACCAGATCATACTCAGGCAAGCCCTTTCGAGCCATATGCTCAATCTTAGGGGGAGTTTTAGTAGATCTACGGACAATTAGATTCGATCGACGGATGTCTGGATTCGATTGACAGACATTTGGACTCAATATTTGACTTCCGTCAAGCTTAGTGCATCAGTCAACAGCCTCCTCCATCAGATTAGATGTTTGCTTAGACTTGACTATGCTTTTGTTGGGTTGTTGACTCCTAGTTATGTTTGATTTATTTGATGCTTTGACTATATGGCTGCCTGCAATATTTGACTTATGTTGTTTGCTCATTTGGATTATGCATGATTAATATGTTTTTTATATCTTTTATGCGCTTGATCTAATTATGATTGAATGCCTATATATCATATTTAGAAAAATGTTTGAAAACTTATATTAGAAATTATTTTTCCAAATTCTGAAAATTATTTTGGAAATATTTTGAAAATATTTTTATTCTTTGGAAAAAGCATTTCAAATATACCTTTGAAAATATTTTGAAAATACCTTTGATATTATTTTTTGAAATTTACTAAAAATTATCTTTAAAAATATTTTTGAAAATTGCATTATTACCTTGGAAAAGTACTTTTGAAAATGCATTATTACCTTGAAAAATATTTTTCAAAATGCATTATTATCTTGAAAAATATTTTTGAAAATACATTATTACCTTGAAATATATTTTTGAAAATACATTATTACCTTGGAAAAATTACATATTTCCTTTGCAAAAATCTTAATGTTTTTGACAAAGTGGTTTCAAGTTTTCTTTGAAAATATTGCGATGATCCCTATTTTGTTCTGTGTCAAAGGAGGGATAGATAATAGTTTAAAGTTGAGCTGAGAGAAAAATGAACTTAAAAAAATAAAATAAACTAGAACTTAGACTTAGATTGAACTTAAGTTTAAGTTAGTTATCTCAAGTTTGATTGAACTTTCAACTTGCATGAATTGATTACTTATCATTTTTGCTAAAGTTTAAGTTGCTAAAGTTATCAAGTCTTGACTTAGTTTAACTTAAACTTTAAACAATGTAATCTAAGTTTAAGTTAATCTTTCTGATTTTGATTTAAGTTTAACTACTTCGAGCTAAAGAAGTTTTGTTAAAAAACATGTTAAACTTTGGTAAAAGAAAGGTATATATTTTTTTCTAACTTTAAATTGTGTTGTCAAACATCAAAAAGAAGAAGATTATTGGTGTAGTCAGTACTAAAAATCAAACTTATATTTTGATGTCTGACAAGGGGTTTAAAGTTAAATATTATGTGTTCGATATGTGAGTTAAGTGTGTAGGTCACTTAACATGGAAAGTCTTAATGGATTAGGAAGACCAGACATTAGGCATCAGAAAGACCTAGTTGGTCAGGAGGACCGGACACGAGGCAAGGGAGTCTTAGTGGATCAGAAGCGTCATACACCAGGAAGAATACCAGATGAGTTGACCTAGAGGAACACTTAATGAGTCAGTCAGACCGGACATCAAGTAAGGAAAGTCTTGATGAGTCGATCAAACACTAAGCAGAAGAAGAAGTCCAAATAAGTTAGCTAGACAAAATGTTTGGCGGATAAGTAAGGTAAGTCCTAGAGAGGCCTTTCGTTCAGGAAGGCAGTGAGAATGTGTTATAGTTGAGACAACCTTAGGTGTTGATCTGGCTAAAGAAACCAATTGAGGTTTATAAGTTGAGATCAGATAGTCTTAATTGTCAGTGTAATTCATGCATAATTATCTTCTTCTAACTCTATTTTACAGGATTACTATCATGTCTATTGTGTTAATTTTTTTTTGCAGAAAAAAAGACTTCAGTTGACCGAAGGGTTAGGTCGACTGTCGGTCGACTGAAGTGTTCGGTCGATCGAACATGGTGATTTAGTCGACCGATCAGAGCAGATAAGCACAGACCATATTTGTATCCGAGCAAAAAAGAAAATTCTTGGGTCCAGTCGACTGATGGGACGTTTAGTCGACTAGACACATATGGAAAGAGTAGATTGGATCAAACAGTAAAGGAAATTTTGGGGTCCAGTCGATTGATGGGACGTTCAGTCGACCGAAAACATATGGAAAGAGTAGATTGAATCAAATAGTAAAGAAATTTATGGGGCTCAATCGACTGATGGGACGTTCAGTCAACCAGACAAGCGGATTATGTGGGATCGATTTGATCGAATCAGAGCAAGCAAGGAAAGATGAGGGATCCAGTCAACTGATAGGATGATCAGTCGACCGAATGATCAATCAGTAAACTGAATGATTAATCAATCGGATGAAGACTATAAAAGAAGCCTCGGGATTCGAGGCTCAATAATCAACTCTTCACTCAACGATATTTATTTCCATGCTCTACTCTATTCGTGCAAGTGTTGATAAGCTAAACCTCTTCGACGACCATCGCCATAATTCTACATCTCGGTGTTGTCGGTATTATTATCTTTATTGCACTTTATTTTTAATAGAGGTTTAGTAAACTTGTTACTATCCTCTAATCTTATAAGAACTTTCCTCCTCCTCTAAAGTTTTCAGAAAGGAGAGCATTAGTGATTGCTTATTCGAAAACGGTCCAAGGGATCGTAGGCATTGGAGTAACAGTTGCTAGACTGTAAACCAAGTAACCAATTGCATCTTTTATCTTTGTTTTTCCGCTGCGTTTCTTATTTTGAAAGGTTTTCAAAAGAAAAGAAAGATTTTCAAAGGAACGATATTTACCCCCCTCCCCTCTTATCTCATGATCTAGTCCTACATTTGTCGCAAACCCTCAATTAGGGTCTCTTTCGAGAATCCTTGATGATCCTCAATAACATCCCTTGGTTCTATTTATAGGCCTAAACCCATAACAAAATATCCTAAAAATTTGAAGGGGCGTTGTCAAAGAGGCTAGGGGTGCATAAGGCCTGGCCGTGGTGAGTGTAGAATCGGTGCGATCAATAGAGGGGGTGAATATTGATCCTTTCTTTTTCTTGTGTTTCGTCATTCGTTCTATCAAAGTTAGTCATTGCAGCGAAAATATAAACAAATAATAAGAACGACACCAACAGTTTACTTGGTTTTCAACCCCCAGAGTCAGTACGTCCAAGGCCTAAGTATGGGAGATGCTTGTCCACTAGATCTTCTCCTTTCCAAAACTTTTCTTGAGGCGGAGAAACCACTTACAAATTATATGCAAACACAAATAAAAATTAAGTACAAGCGTATAAAATACAAGCAAACTAAAACTTGTGTCGATCTGGAAGTCCTCAGTACAACGCACCCCTCATAAAGCTTCTCCGGTCACAGAGCTTCGTGTTGTAGTTTTTTTCTTTCGAGCACAGAGTATGAGTATTAGAAGAATTGATGTTTTGAAGGCTTTGTTTGTTGCTGCTTATAAAGACTTGTTCCGAGCACCTAGAAGGCCTTCCGAGCACCCCCAGCAGTGCGTCTATTCGATCTGAATTAGCCGCGACTTATCTGACTCGTTCATATCCTAGTCCGAACGCTTGGAACCTTTTTGGGAGTCTCGACTTGTCTGACGTGCTGAGATCACTGGGCGCTTGGACCTCTGAGGCGTCTGGAGTAGTTCAGGGCGCATGGAATAGTCTAAGTTGCTTGGAATCAAGTCCAGTTCACTCTGAACTTGATCTATCTACGTCTGGTTTGCGTCCCCTAGTTTTGCTTCTAACTCCAGGTTCCTACAAAACAAGCATACAAATACAAACAAGCAACCTAGCCTAATCCCGTAAGTCTACCTGACCTACTTGGCTTACCTTTTGCTTGGAGTTCACTTCTCTAAGACTTTCACCATTTAGGGCTCACTCCCCTAGGATTTTTCTTTGTTAAGCATTCAGTCACCTTGACTTGTTTGGACTTTCTAGTCACTTGGACTCTCACCCTTGTCAGACATCCGGTCACCTTGACATGCCTGAACCTTTGCCTAACAACTGATTCTCACTAACTTGCTACATCTTTCCCTTGCTAGTCATCCAGTCACTCTTGACCTTGCTAGACTTTTGTCTAACATATGGTTCTCACTAACTTTCTAGGTCTTTCCCTTTCTAGTCATCCGGTTGGCCTTGACCTAACTAGACTTCTCTTTGCTAGTCATCCGATCAAGTTTTGACCTGACCAAACTTCACTCTTGCTAGTCATTTGGACAACTTTTGATTTGGTTAGACTTTACTTTTATCTAAACATCTGGTCTTGTTTGGATTAACCCTTAGTTAGACATTATATTGTCAAGCATCAAAATCTGGAGGTTGATTGCACCAACAGTGGGTGCTAGACTCTCCAAATCGAAGGCATAGTATGGAACATGGACGTGGCAATGCTGCGACTTGGCTGTGTTCCTTTCTAGAAGTCCCTTTTGCTGCTCTAATGCTCGTTTTGCCTCCAAGGATAATGCACGATTGTGGCAAGTGCCACAGGCAATTCGTACATCATGTTGCAATGTGTGCTCCTTAGGCTTTTCGTCTACAAACATGCTCAAATGTCATGATCTTCATGTTCTGTTAATATAAAATACAAAGGAGAAGTATCTCAAATAGGAAAGATAAAAATAGATAAAATGCTAAAAGTTAATGCAAATATGCTCATGTAATGTAGTAAATATCTACAAAATAAGATTAAAATGTATGCATGACTCACATACATCAACCAACTTGCTTCATAGATCATTTTCATCCTTGTATTTGTCTAATTTACACAAGATATCATTAAGCACCAAATTAACTAAAAAATTTGTTACCTTATTGTAAGTCTCAAATCTCTCGACTTACTCCTTGGTCAATTCGCTCCTTTTGAGAAGTCTTCTTTTATAGTTAGGAGCTTCAAATCCTTCCAATATAGCAAACCAATACTCTATGTCCATCATGAAGAACTTTTTCATCCTTGCCTTCTATTGAGCAAACCCTCTTAATCCAAAAGGCGGTGGAAATCAAGTGTCATATTTGAAACTGTCTTCGAATTCTATTCAACTTGTCTTCTTCTTCTAATACCATTTGTTAGGTATAAAAGGCAAAAAATCACCCTTTTTCTTCCTCTAGCAGTTCTCAAGGCAATTAGTCATTCTAAAAGCAAACCTTGTTATGATTCCACTTGTTGGTATCGGAGGACTTGAAATTGCAGCTCTTCTTTCTTCCCTCTAGTGTTGTGCTTAAAAAGTTGTTAAGCCTCTTCAAAGTGTTCTGGCTCTGATACCACTTATTGGGACTGATGATGTCGCTAAAGGGGGTGAATAGTGATTTGCTTCGAACTCATCATTCTGATCAATTTCATGTGCTCGTCTATAATAAATTAGTACGTAGTGGAAAAATAAACATAAAACAAAACACAAATGTAGGATCGAAAAGAGCATTAGAGGGGGGTAAATAGCGTGTGTTGTTTTTTCACATTTTTCGAAATCTCGAGTACGCAGTGAAAATAAAATAGAAACAAACACAAAACATAATGGTTTTATTTGGTTCGCAGTCTTGTGGCTACTACTCCAAGGCCCACAGCCAGTTTGACCGTTCTCGATGGGCAATCACTATTAACCTTCTTCTCGAAAGAGAAGAGGGTTCATTTCTTTACAAAGGTAGGACTCGGTAACAATTTTACTGACCCTTAGAAAGATAATTACAAAAGAAATAACAACTAAAATAAACACAATTAACTATGCGTTACCAAGTGCTAGGCTCGTTTGAGCTCGTAGAGGTGTTGCAGCGTTGTTGCTTCGTTGTAGCTTGAGCGTCGATTATCGGAGCAACGTTTTGGCATTGTAGAGCAGGTTTTAGAGCAGCACACAAGTATGAAAGTTATCCAATTCATTGGTACAAAGGTACTGGTCGAACCCTTCTTTTATAGGTTCATCCAAGCGCCTCTATTACCATTGAAGCACCTCTATTGGGCTGGATCTGATCCTGATCCAAACTCATCACAGCTTATCCTCTTCCAGGTGCCTCAATCCCTTTGAGGCACCTGGATCATTGACGTGCCGATTTCATATCGCAGCATGACCTTGGTCGACCTTATCC
>JBBUKS010000104.1:4625985-4638604 GCA_038050645.1 Hedychium gardnerianum | reverse complement strand
TTTAATTTTATTATATATATTTATAAAAATTTAATTTATTAAAATTATTATTTTTAATTTATTTAATATATTTTAATTGTCATATAAAATTATTAATAAATTAAAATGTATCAAAAATTATGAATAAGAAAAATAAAATATTTAAAGAAATATATTTTTTGATGTGATATGATGTGGATGGATTAAAGTTAAAATTATATTTAATGTTGAAATTATACTAAATTTAATGATTATGCTTAGAATATTAAATGTCAAAACCTTAATTTTATAATAAGTTTGAAAACCCGAAATTCACCGTCTATTATTAGAGTTGATTTATCTGTTCTCGGAATAAAGAATTTAAGTTTCTAAAATATATCAACATAAACTAAAATTAATAATGCAATTAAGTATTGAATTAAAGTAAATAAAACTTGAAAATGTAGATTATACCTCCCGAAAAAAGAGTGAACGGCGTCGACGTCATGGGTACGATACATATATTAATGAAGTGGCGGATACAAGAGGGGCAGACTCAGGACTCGATTGTGGATCTAAATCAGTTCGAGAAGAACTCAAGTTCAGTCGGACTCTTTCAAGTTCAGTTCCAATCAATCAAGTTTAGGATTTGATCAACGCACTTAAGTCAAGTCAGCTGACTTATAATTGAACTCGGATCAAGTCAGTTAACTTGTCATCGAACTCAAGTTGAGTGAGTTGATTCATGGCCGAATTCAACACGACATGATAGACTCGACCACAATTCAAAATCACTCATTCGACAGTTCTTGATAGGTCAACTTTTAATCTTAATCATGATTATGATTCATGATTCGATTTACAGTTTGATTATTATTATTTTACAAAATATTTAAAAATTATAAATTTTTAATATATATATATATAATGACTTGCACTACTTAAATTACAAACATATCCCTTATAATTTTATAAGAATACCTGAATCGTCATTAGTAAAAATTATTTAAAAAAATAAAAACTCTACTCCTCTCCCTAGTGATTAAATCATCAGTTTAATAATCAAAATGCTTTTATTCCTTTTCTCTAAATTTTAAATCACACTAGTATAAATAAATTATTACTGATTTGAAAAAAATAATTTTTTACTCTCTCTTTTTCAATCACGAACAATGATACAGGAAAAGACAATTATTAATTAATTATTAAATAATTAACTAACAGATAAAAATGTGAATATGTTATAACTAGTTGGTTATGATACTAAGTTCTTTTTCAAAACAAAAATCGAATCGGCAGGTTCGACGATTTTTATGGGTTAGAATCATAATCAGTCTGGATCAACGGGTGCCTAACCCGGCTGGGCCCGACCCACAGTTAGGTTTGCGACGCGACAGTTACAATAACATCTATTACGAAAAGGACACGTCCTTTGGTGCAGAGAAAAAAATACATCCTTTTAGAAATTTTAATAGAGATAATATAATATCGAGAGAAACGGATCCAATACAAGTCAATCCGACAAAAACCTATTTAACACGCATATGACCTAATATTGAGAGAAACGGATCCAATACAAGTCAATCAGAGAATTATATTATAGAAGAAGAGAGAACAATGAGAAGACAAATGTGTTTGGATGACAAAACAAAAACACCTTGATCCACATTCTTTACTTTTTTATCTGTTTATTTTTATTACTTTTTTGACATCCACATGCTTTACTTTTTTATCTGTTTATTTTTATTACTCAACATTTTCTTTCAGCTTAAAACCTCTACCTGACCAAGAAAGCTCTTGTAACAGTAACATCATCATCTCATTCTCATCACACAAATTTGGATTAATGATTAAAAACCTCCAAGCCGTTTTGTTCTTACATATTTTGGACTTCGATTTTTGCAGTAACAAAGCCAAATCTCTATAAGCAACATCTCCTACAACGAGCTCACACACTTTCCTCTCCTTCAAAATTCATGTTTTTTAATTAGCCTTAACCATAAGAAAGCAGCCTCCTCTCCTCAAGCCTTCTCTGCCAATTTATCCTCGCAATGAAATCCTCTGCTTTCTTGTCTATCTCACTCACTTCTTCTTCTTCTTCTTCTTCTTCTTCTTCGTCTTCTTCTGCTCTCTTCTCGCTGTTCCGCTTGTCCTGCGGCTCATTGCTTATCTTCCTGTTCATGTACTCCTCGTAGATATCCGTCGGGGAGGGCTGCGAAGGCTTGGACTCTCTCACCCTCACGAGGAAGACGACGACGATATTGCAGAGTAGGACGAGGCACTTGGTCCCCGACACGGCCGTGAGAGAAAGGAGGCATGAACACGCTCGTGGAAGCCACAGGGGGCTGGATAGGAAGAGGGCCAAGAATAAGAGCGTGGCAAAGTAGTGGAGGAGGCTGGGGAGGAACTGCTTCCTCTTCCTGTACTTCTTCATGGCATGAAACTTCTCCATCCCGATGGAATCCATGAAAGTAGATCAGTTTCAGAGCCGAGGAAGGGGAGAGAATGGAATGGAATGGAAATATGGAATTGGTGGAAGAATTCTCATCCGACAGAAGATGGAGCAATCCAACAGGGGAGTTAAATAGGGAGAGGGAAAGTCACAGTGTTTCTCGAGAAAGCCCCTTCACAACCATTAGATCTGATGGGAACCAATCTCGACCATTCACTAATCTACGATCAAGATGGATTCTCTTCTATTTTTTTATAATTATTTTAATAATCTAGATATCTAACTCTTAGAAACGATTCATTCCGGAGATGATCGATCTGATCCCGTGAAAATTTTTCATTTAGAAGCACATATGAATTCTAGCGAACGGCCCAACATCACTAATGATTCAAATTTTACAAGCATTTGAAAATGTCCAACGTGAAATTCAAACCTTTGATGCATAAGAGTTTGTCCTACCTTTTACAATTGCACCATGCGGGGGGACCCAAGATTGATTCTCTTTAGCACCCTTATAAAGAGGATCCACTTTTATTTCAAAATATCAACTAGTTTTGTTTAGAAAAAATTAAATAAACACATAATCATCTCCGGCAAAAAGTGAAATTATAGCAGTCCTTCTAAGATTGTCTCATATTTTTTTTAAAAAAATAAATCATGAGAATTTATTTGTGATAACTCACAGGGACAAACATGATCATCGAACTTTGAACTAGAGCCAAAATGAATCAGATCGATTGAATTAGCAGACACATAGGGGTTATACAGGGACGGATCCATAGCCCAGTCATACTTAAATGTTCAATTGTATTTTTTTTAATAGTATAATTAAAGAAGTATAATCATCTATGTAATTTTTTTACTTAGCCCATTAACATCTATCCTTTCACACTTAAAATACAGTTCATTTTTAATTCCTAGATCCGTCCTGGATTATATATGTAAACTATTATCTAATTTTCTAAACATCCAATTGGGGTTAGATGAATGTATCATGCTCCTTTCCTCCAACTTTTAAGTGATACGATCTGTTTAATGAGGATTGGAGGAGCTTTCCAAAAGGTTGAGATAATCGAGTGCTCTCCACTGTCTTTTGCATCAGAGTTCTGATTTGGCTCCTTCAGATACCACAAGAAATGCTTGTATACTTTTCAATGTGCTCAAGCTCTAGAAGGAGAATCAGTTTTAAACATACATATTTCTTATCGAATAAGCAAATATATAATTCCTACATTAGATTTGCTGTGTTTTCTTGTTTACTTCTGAAGTAACTGGAGCAAGGATATGCTTGATTATCTTTAAGTCTATCCATATCATACTTTCCTTAGATATGAAATAGCTAAGAAGGATAATTAAAAAGACAGTTATTTTGGTACTTTTAATTTGTTCCTTGCAGATTTGAATGAATATCCTCATCCATTGCTTCAAACTTAGGGACTAAGGCAGTGAATTATTGCCCTCTAGAAAGATAAAAGGAGTCAAATGAGAGCTATCACTTGCGAGCAATCGAATTGGAGGGGCCACAATAATTAAAGCAGACTGTGCAAATTAGGACTCCTAGATGACACTGCTCTGTCCAAACTAAATCTATCCTTCCAACTCAACTTGTGTGGCTGCTAATTGAAAAAACGGCACACTTCATGATCAAGTGGGAGGGGAGAAAATGAGGTTAAAGGAAGGTTGATGTTGTTTAAGCCCAAAAAGCAAAATGTTCGTATCCAACGCTCCTGTCAGTCCGTCTCAAGATCAACACAGAATAGATAAATCACAGGAATTAATCTAACTAGCCTGAACAGTTAACAGCGCATAAGAGAGGACAAGAATATAACTACTAGTAAGGATTTGATCATCAGATCTCATGATGATAATATCCCACGTATTAATCATCAATTCATTTCGTGAAGACTTATTTAAGGGCCCCCAACATTCATTATATTGGTTCATCTTTAGATGCATCTTTTTATTGTTGGTGCCTTTGGCTTGCTTGTGCTGAGCTTTACAGGGAAAAGGCCTGCCAAGATTCCTCACCAGATGGATGCTGAAAAATGGTGGTCACAGTTCTTAGTTTTTTTTTTTTTTTTTTTCTTTTCTGGTTGAGTTAGTTCAGAGCGTCGGCACGAGCAGAATTTGTTCGAAAGTTCGGTCGGTTCATCGAGTTTGACTTCTTGTTTTGGAGTTAACAAGTTGACATTAGCAAATGAGGCAGTCTTTGCTGCTGTTTCATTTGAGTTTCAGGGGAGTTAATTTTGACAAATGGGTGTTTTTTGGTTGTGATTGTTTCTGAGCATTTAGTTAGTGGTTCAAATTTGTTTTTCACAACAAAGCTACATAAAGCAAGATCCACTTTGAAAGTGGAAAATTTTGAGTTTTGGGGCTAAGAAAATAGGCTAATCATATCAATATTTTTCGATTAATTTTAAAGATAGATGATTTTTCTTTCTGATTCATCTAAGGATAAATTTTGAACATAGCTTGTGTATATTCAGATAAAATTTAAACACTTGATCTTTTTTATTTTTATTGGTCATTTGAATATTTTATTACTGCACCATATGTGTTTTGAACAATAGAAAACTCATTTATTTTCACGTGAGCTTTGACAAAATATGATTTCGATGGACTAGTTGAGTTGGATGATCGGGAATGTAAATCAAATTGATAGATGGGGTTAGCTGTAGAGCTATGAGTTAAGCATGAGTTGAGTTTAAATCCTTATGTTTAGTCACTGTTCGGACTGGCTAGATTAGTCCTCGTGATTTACCTCCTCCGTGTTGATCCTGGGACGAATTGACGGGAGCGCTTGGGACGAGCGTTTCGCCTTTTTGGATCAACTCGAGTAAATCATCCATTCTAACTTTGTCATTGTACTTAGTGATAAATCATCACGTAAGAATAGAAATCCAATGAGAAAATAATCTATTGGGAAATCATTTCCCTCCCACTTATTAGAAAGGCAGCTGTGGGGCCGACGGTGAGTAATGCTGAGTGAGCGAATCACCTTTTGACAATTATTGGAGGTCGAAGTGATCAGGAGAAGAGAAGAAGGTGCAGCAGCAGCAATCGTAGCCATACTGATTACACCGGTGTGGGCAGCTGGAAGGGAAAGGCGGCGGACGGAGAGATAGGGGTGGATTACTACAAGATCCTCGGGGTGGACAAGAACGCTAAGGACGACGATCTCAAGAAAGCCTATCGGAAGCGAAGTTCAAGCAGACCTCGGAAGCTTATGAGGCTCGAATCGGAGCCTCTCCCTCTTTGATTTCTCTTTCTGATTAAAGATCTCATCTTTTGCTTTTGGATTTGCCTATCTGTTATAGGTCCTGAGCGATCCCCAAAAGCGGGCTGTCTACGACCGGTACGGCGAGGAGGGTCTCAAGGGCCAGATCTCCAGCGGCCACCCCATGAGCTCCGACGATATTTTTGCAGAATACTTCGGGTTTTCCGGCCCGTTTGGTGGGATGAGCGGCGGCGGCGGTAGCAGCAGGGCCGGATCAAGGTTGGATGAAGATTTCTTCGGTTCTACCTTTGGCGCGGCGGCAGGGAAGGGCGCATCGACGAGCTCTCAAGCGCCGCAGAAGGCAGCCCCCATTGAGAAGCAGCTGCCGTGCAGCCTTGAGGAGTTGTACAAAGGGACAACCAAAAAGATGAAAATCTCCAGAGAAATTTTGGGTGCCCTTGGGTAAGCTTCTTCGATTTTATTTTTAAAATTTAAAATTTTATTTTAAATGTTAATTTTTTTTAAATAATATAATTTATATTTTCAAAAATATCGAAATCTAAAATTATATTGTTTTAATCATATATCAAAATTCTAGACTGATGTTGAGCTTATTCAGTCAGTTTGGATCATTCTGTTAACGGTCTATCTTCTGTATCCATGTTTTGCAGGAGAAGAATGATTGTGGAAGAAATCTTAACGATCGATGTCAAACCAGGATGGAAGAAGGGCACGAAAATAACATTCCCAGAAAAAGGGAATGAATCACCAAATGTAGTTCCCGCAGATATCGCCTTCATCATAGACGAGAAGCCCCATCCTCTATTCAGCAGGGAAGGCAATGATCTGGTTATGACACTAAAGATCTCTTTGTCGGAAGCCCTGACCGATTACACAGCTCATTTGACTACACTTGATGGTAGAAGCCTCGCCTTTCCCATAAGCAAGGTCATCCATCCTGGCTACCAGTTGGTGGTGGCTGGAGAAGGAATGCCGTTTCCCAAAGATCCATCCAAGAAGGGAAATCTTTGCATCAAGTTCTACATCAAGTTCCCCAAGAGGTTGACTGCAGAGCAAAAGGCTCTCGTACAGAGGGCGGCGCTGGTTCCATGAGAAAAATGAGAATTTGAATATGGATGTTAACTAAGAAAACATGGTTTATTAGTAACTATTTGTATAATTGTAGGTGGAGATGCTAGATTTGTGATCATTAATCCTTCGTATAGAACAATTACCTGGTTGTATAATTGACGGTAGGCAGTGGCGTGACGGTCAATGATCACCTACCGTCTAGGCACCTAATTTTTTTAAATTATTTTTCATATATAATATTATAAATCATCATCATTTTTTATATAATATATATAATTAAATAATATTTATACATAAATAAAATTTCTATAATATAATATAATTTATATAAGGTATAAAAGATAATTAATAAAGATTCATCATAATATTAATACTAAAAAATTAATATATTATTTTTACTAAAAGTCTAAGTTTAAAATTTAAAGTTTTAATTCAATATGACAACAAATCAACAAGACCAGACTAAACATAATTAATTTTCTAAATTATTTATACATACATCATCAACTACATCCACAATTCTTTTATCATCGGACTCAAAATCAATATCTTCTCCATTCTCCTCCTCGATTGTATCTAAATCCTCTCTAATGAGATGTTTCTTGCACTCCTCCTTGATTGTAGCACTTCATCTGTTCCAAAAGCCTCTGTCATCATTCTCCAAGTAAGTTCCATCATTGAAGGGAGAAAACGTATATTAATATATTTAAGATTTAAAATTTTGTTGACTTTGACCTCCCACCTACTGCCTTGACCGGCACACCCACTATCTCGCCCGCCTCACCAACCTCGTTTTATTTTTGACCGTCTAAAACATCGCCTAAAATAAGACGGTACGATTGATGCTCGCCTCTGGCAAATGATCACTGGTATTTTAAAAAAGATATGCCCTGTTTGGTAAATTCTGTAGTACGGTGTGCCCTGTGCCCTTTGGTAAATTGCTAAGGAAATAAAAATCTTGCTTGGATTCTTCTCCTATGCCCTACCCTGCTCTCTGCTTTTCAGATAAACAGCAGAGATAGGAAAAAAGCTAAGAACTAGTGTTGATGCTCTACCCAAACTTTAATGAACTATCTTTATCAGAGTTTAGGTCATTCTTCACCTAAACTAGCTTGATCCTGAAAGTAGAATCATTATGTGTGAAAACACTGATGCAAACAATAGATATAATTTTGAGATCAACTTTGCAGCTAAACTTGCACCAACAAGTTTGAAACCTAAACTAGCTTAATCTCTTCTAAATGGAAGATTCTAATTGCATCGATCTCTTCTAAATAGGATGAGTAATAAATTGTTTCCAACTTTAAATTGTATAATCTAATCATACGAAATCAAAGCTCTTTATTATTTTGCTTCCATGTTATAAATGATCCCTTTTAAGACAACCAAATACTTCAATTCACAAATTCCTAGTGTGTTCTCTGTATGGTTGGAACGAATTTGTGATGATTGTTTTTGTAAAATGATAAAACAATTTCAACATGAGGCAGTGATGTGATAAAATAAGAGCTAAACTACAAGATAGGCAATTTCTCAAATTATAAATTGCATTAGTTCTAGCAAGGTAGCTAAACTACATCCCAATGAGCTCACAAGATTCAATGCTAGTGTAGGTGAAGAATAGAAATCCTATGCCACTACAACATCGAAGGGAATAACTAAAACAGCTTTCTTTTAACACAGAAATCACTCAGAACCAAGACATGAAGGGCTAAGGGTGGCAACATAAAATAGTTCGCCAAAGAAAAAAAAAATCAAATTGTGTATTCAAAGTAATAAAGGTGCCTTCCCAGACGTCCTAGTAAAAACAACTCTTTCAAGAAAAACAAAAACAAAAAAGACATTAAATTTCCAATTATATCTTCATGTTATTTTCAATAAAAATCACAAATGAACACTCAAAATTTTAAAACTATCTTTAAATTTGACATGATAAGAAAAACAATGTTCCTTTCTTCCCTGTGAAACTATTTGTCGGCAGAGTTATTGTTCAAAATATTAGGCGGCAGAGTTATTGTTCAAGCAGGTTTCCCTTTACAATCCAAACCAACTTCTTTAATCATCCATCCACAGTCAATTCTGCACATAAGAAGCTCTTCCGAGGTCTCCCAACATCCGAATCCTATTAAATGGACTTCAATCTAACACACAATATAGTTTTTATCCAACCTATCAGATTCTTAGCCATCCAACTCGGTTGTCATTTCCAAAAGCCACAGAAAACACCCAAATCTTCCTATACTAATGACCTAATTCTTACCTAGAAGAAAAAAGAAGCACGCACCACAAGGCCCTGGAATTAAAACAAACCGTTACCGTCGCGGTGGGTGGAGTCGGGGTTGCGAAAGGAGCAAAGGAAGGCGGAGAGAGGAGAGAGCCTCGGCCTCGAAGAGCGGAGGAATGCCGCCGATGAGCTCGAGGAGAGAGAAGCGCAGACCACAACAACCATCGCCGTCCCCTCGGAGTCCTCCGCCGGTCCAGGAAATCGAATCAAAAAGGAATATCCAGAGTGCGGAATGGGTATGGGCGTGTTTACTTGATTGGATCGCCTTCTGCCAGCTCAGACGGGAGGGAGATTGGATAGGGTGGCGCTTGCACTGTGAGAGATGTTGAAGATGGGCCGAGAATTCGAGCCCAAATTGACTTGTCGGGCTAACAATCTGAGTCCAATTAACTCCTGTCTTGCGGCGAATGCTTCTCGAATCTTCGACGGCCATTCACGAGAGGCCGAACTGTTCCCGAAACCTGACGCGACGTGACATGCGCCAGCCGCTAGATTCCATGGCGCACTGACAGTCTTCATCATATTCAGCAGCAGCAATCGTAGCCGGTGAGGGCAGGAGGAGGGAAAGGCGGCGGACGGAGAGATGGGGGTGGATTACTATAAGCTACTCGGGGTGGACAACAGCGCTAAGGACGACGATCTCAAGAAAGCCTATAGCAAGCTCCCCGCCATGAAGGAGCAAGCGGAAGCGAAGTTCAAGAAGATCTCGGAAGCTTATGAGGCTCGAATCGGAGCCTCCTTCTTCGATTTCTCTTGTAAATTTCCGATTTTTTTCTGATTAAAGATCTCATCTTTTGCTTTTGCCTGTCTGTTATAGGTCCTGAGCGATCCCCAAAAGCGGGCTGTCTACGACCAGTACGGCGAGGAGGGACTCAAGGGCCAGGTTCCGCGGCCAGGCGCCGGTGGTCCAGGAGGGGCCACCTTTTTCTCCAGCACCGACCGCAGGAGCTCCGACGATATTTTTGCAGAATTCTTTGGTGGGGTGGGCGGCGGCGGCGGCGGTAGCACCAGACTCGACCCCAGGAGAGCCGACGATATTTTTGCAAAATTCTACGGGTTTTCCAGCCCGTCTGATGGGATGAGCGGCGGCGGCGGTAGCAGCAGAGCCGGATCAAGGTTGGATGAAGATATCTTCGGTTCTACCTTTGGCGCGACAGGGAAGGGTGCATCGACGAGCTCTCAAGTGCCGCAGAAGGCAGCCTCCATTGAGAAGCCGCTGCCGTGCAGCCTCGAGGAGTTGTACAAAGGGACCGCCAAAAAGATGAAAATCTCCAGAGAAATTTTGGGTGCAAGTGGGTAAGCTTCTGCTGGGTCGCGGCAGGCACCGGCGGCAGCGGCCGTAATTTTTTTTTCCCGCTTTTATTTATATATATATATTTATTTATTTATTTAATTATTTTTTAAAAATTTTAATTTTAAAAGTTATATATATTTATTTTTAAACAGTTTTTTTATATATTTTTTTCCTATTTTATTCGTTACTTTTTTTTTTCTTCCTTCCATTAAAATAAATTTTAAAAAAACTAAATAAAATCTCTTATTGTTCCTTATAAAAGGTTTAAACTATTAATAAATTAAATTATTTTACATATAAATTAAATTAAAATATATCTAAATTAAATATATCTTAAACATTCTTAATAAATTTTAATTAATCTAAATTAATTTTTATAAAATTTAAATTGAACTTAATAATAAATGTATATATATATTTTAATTAATATATTTTATATTTTAAAAAATATCAAAATTGTATCGTTTTAGTCAGCTGCACTCAACTCTTTATACAGAGGCATGCAAGAGTTGATGTTGATCAGTTTGGATCATTCTGTATGATTGATTTGCAGGAAAAGAATGATTGTGGAAGAAATCTTAACAATCGATGTCAAACCAGGATGGAAGAAAGGCACGAAAATAACATTCCCAGAAAAAGGGAATGAATCACCAAATGTAATTCCCGCAGATATAGCCTTCATCATCGATGAGAAGCCTCATCCTCTATTCAGCAGAGAAGGCAATGATCTGGTTAAAACACAAAAGATCTCTTTGGCGGACGCCCTGACCGGTTACACAGCTCATTTGACTACACTTGATGGTCGAAGCCTCACCATTCCCATAAGCAAGGTGGTCATCCATCCTGGGTATGAGGAGGTGGTGCCTGGAGAAGGAATGCCGTTTCCCAAAGATCCATCCAGGAAGGGAAATCTTTGCATCAAGTTCGACGTCAAGTTCCCGACGAGGTTGACTGAAGAGCAACGGGCTCACGTCAAGAGGGCGGCGCTGGTTCCATGAGAAAAATGAGAATATATATGCCATGAAATTCATGGATGTTTATTATCATCTTCTATATCACTTAATGTTATGTAAACAAAGTAACTATTTGTATAATTGTAGGTGGAGAAGCTAGATTTATGACTAGTAGTCCTTCGTGTCGAACAATTACCTGGTTGTAGAAAAGGTCGGAGACGAATTATGTGGCACGGGCTTCTGCAATTGCATCCTTAAAGCCATGATGCAAAAGTTGAGGTCCCTCCAACTGCAAGTTCCAATATGAATGATCAGTGAAAACTAAACTATGAAGATGTTAAGCATTGAGAGATGCATATTATATATATAGTGTAAAAACTGACAGATCTTCTACTGAATGCCTATTGCTTTAGGTTGAACCTTGATATTAATACATTAAGAAGCAGTACAGAAAGAGAGTGTATATTAGGAGCTTGAATTCATGAAAACGAGCATCATTGCACTGCTAGTGTTTCGTCTGTCCATATTCATGTTTTCAAATTTTGAACCCTATAGGAATGTCAAACAGAGTTTAGGTCATTCTTCACCTAAACTAGCTTGATCCTGAAAGTAGTTTAGGTTGCCAGCTCAGACGGGAGGGAGATTGGATAGGGTGGCGCTTTCAATGGGAGAGAGGTTGAAGATGGGCCGAGAATTCGAGCCCAAATTGACTTGTCGGGCTCAAATTTGAGCCCAATTAACTCCTGTCTTGTGGTGAATGCTTCTCGAATCTTCGACAGCCTTCTCGAGAGGTGGATCTATTCGTCAGACACGTCGGGATAAGCCCTAGCCGCTGGATTCCACGCTGCCATCGCGCAGAACTATCGAGAGGAGGTGAAACTTCGATCGATCCATTTCGCATTGCGATTTGCAGAAGAGGGAGGAGAAGAACGCCACGGTGGAAGAATCGAGGGGAACCAAGCGGAGGGTCACCGACAGTCCTCGTCATCAGGAGAAGAGAAGAAGGTACAGCAGCAGCAATCGTAGCCATATTGATTACACCGGTGAGGGCAGCAGGAGGGGAGAGGCGGCGGAAGGAGAGATGGGGGCGGATTACTACAAGATACTCGGGGTGGACAAGAGCGCTAAGGACGACGATCTCAAGAAAGCATATCGCAAGCTCGCCATGAAGTGGCACCCCGACAAGAACCCCAACAACAAGAAGGAAGCGGAGGCCAAGTTCAAGCAGATCTCGGAAGCTTATGAGGCACGAATCGGAGCCTCCCTCTTCGATTTCTCTTGTAAATTTCCGATTTTTTCTGATTAAAGATCTCATCTTTTGCTTTTGCCTGTCTGTTATAGGTCCTGAGCGATCCCCAAAAGCGGGCTG
>JBBUKS010000104.1:4598801-4616977 GCA_038050645.1 Hedychium gardnerianum | reverse complement strand
CGTCTAGCGGGAAGTCTTGAAGGTCAAGATCGGATGCTGAGCGAAAGTCCAAATAGTCTAGAGGTCTAGATGTTTGGTAATAGGTAAACTCTCCTAAGAGGAGTAGGTGAGGATGCGTTCTCCGTTGAGGGAACAATAAGCATTGGTTCGACCAAGGGTTTCACTAGAAACCCAAAAGTCAGAATCGGACAATCCTGAGACTATCAAATGTTATTTATTTTGTTATATATTGTGTCTATGCTAACATTGTGATGTAGAAGTTGAAGCCTGGAATTTGCTGAACCAGGCGCTTGAAAGGATCCAAGTGCCTTAAAGGGATTGAGGTGCCTCAATGATCTCAACGCTAGTAGGATGAGGTGGCAGCCTCTGGTTGGATGACGCACGTCAACAACCCGGCGCCTCAATGGGATTGAGGCGCCTGGGTCAGGATAGACTCTTCAGAGTTGAGTTGCAGTCAGGTTAAGCCACATCATCAATTGAGGTGCCTCAAAGGGATTGAGGTGCCTGGAAGCGGATAAGGCACGGCGAACTTGGATTCGATCAGATCGACTCGGATAGAGGCACCTCAATGCAAATAGAGGCGCCTGGATGGGTCAATAAAAGAAGATTCGACCAGCAGCTTTGGAATGGAATTCCACACAACTTTCTTATTCACGCGTTGCTCCGGAAAGCCCTCCACGATGCTGAAACGCTGCTCCGACAACCAACGCCAAAGCTACTACTCTAAAGTTGTCGATATTATTGTTTTTAAGTGTTCATTCTTTTAAAGTATTGTAAACATTGTGCTTATAGTGGATTGTCCAACGAAAGAACTCATACGGGTGCGGGCCTTGGACTAGCAGTCGTCGGGCTGTGAACCAAGTAAAAAGAAACTTGTTAGTATTGCCTATTTCTATTCCGTTGTGTTATTACTCGAGTTTTTACAAAAAAGTGTGAAAAAATGACATGTGCTATTCACCCCCCCTCTAGCGCTTTCTTCGATCCTACAAAGTAATCTTATGTCCTTGCAAGCGTTGTAAAAATAAAAAGTATATGAAATTTGACCAAGTGTATGAGCACTTAATTATTAAGGGGATCAATCCTTCTTACACTATTTGGGTCTTTCATGGTGAAAGTTATACCTCACAATTTTAAGGTGAAGGTAGTTCAAGATGAGTTTAGGAAGAGGTTGATGAAAGTAGAGAGACATATCACTTATATAGGGATGTCTTTGTGTCGGAAGAAGAGGTTGAACACACTATGTATGAGGAAAGAGATTATGAGTTTGCTAATTTAGTAGAAGATGCAGAAACTCCTCTCTTCCCTGGTTGTACAAATTACACAAAGTTGTTAGCAGTTGTCGCATTATACAATTACAAGTCTACTAATGGTCACACTGACAATAGTTTCAATGAAATCCTTAAGATCTTAGGTAACATGCTTCTAGAAAAAAAATACACTTCCAGAAACTGTTTACTCAATGAGAAAGCTATTGAAACCATTTGATTTAGGATATGAAGAGATTCATGCTTTCCCAAACGATTGTTGTCTATTTAGAAAGGAGCTTAAAGATTTAGAATCATGTCCAAAGTGTGGTTCCTCAAGATGTAAGGTGGACAAAATCACCACCAAAATTTGTAAAGGAGTTCCTGAAAAGGTGCTATGGTATTTTCCCTTGATACCAAGATTGAAAAGGATGTTTAAATTAGAAGAAAAGGCCGAAGACTTGATTTGGCACTCCAACCACAAAAGTCAAGATCATATGATGTGTCATCTAGTTGATTCAGTAGATTTGGATACAACAAATCATAAGTAGATAGCTTTTGCATCAGATCCTAGAAATCTTCAGCTTGGTCTTGCAACAAATGGATTCAACCCTTTTGATGACCTTAATTCAAGATATAGTTGTTGGTCGGTTATTTTGGTCAATTACAACCTTCCTCTATTGATGTGCATGGCGAAGGAAAATTTTATGTTGACATTACTGATTCTAGGCCCAAAGCAACTAGGAAATGATATAGATGTATACTTGGAACCCCTTGTGGAGGATTTGAAAGAGTTGTGGGACACAAGTGTGGAGGCGTATGATGCATTTAGCAAGTGAATGTTCAATCTGAAGGCTATTTTAATGTGGACAATTAATGACTTTTCACCTTATGGAAACCTAGCTGAATGTGCCACAAAAGGAAAAGTTGGTTACCCAATATGTGGTGAAGACATATGTTCTATTGGGATTAAGTAAAGTAGAAAGTTTGCATACTTGGGCCATAGGAGATTCCTTGCTCCTGATCATCCATTTCATCAGAAAAAGAAGTGGTTTAATGGGAAAAAGAGAGAAAAGGGAAACCTAGACCTTTGACTGGGCTACAAATTCTCAATGTAGTGAAAGACATTGAAAATGACTGGGCTAAAAATCAAAAGGGTGAGACTATCAATACTATGAAGAAAAAGAGGAAGAAGCAGGAAAGTTCAAAAAAAGTACCAAAACTAGTTCAAATGGGGAAGAAAAGTCAATCTTTTTTGATTTGCCATACTGGAGTGTAAGTTATTTGGCTCTCTATTCATTAACTTTTTTTTTCTGCTTGCTTATTTTTAGTGTTCCATCATGTCATATTTTAAATGAGTAGGTCATTATATAATATTCAAAATATGAGAAAAATAGGCAAAAAATGTAGTAAAACATTTGTAGATGAAATTGAGGTGATGTTGTATTTCTTTTTAAAAATCTTGGTTTATTTTAATAAAGTACACTTGTACATTTCAATCTCTTTATGCTATTTTGTAGGAAAATATAGATTTTAACACTCTACCTAATTCATCACAAGATTTGCATGGTAAAGAGTGAATTGATGATGACAAAAATGATAAGAAAAAAAGGATGGGGTTCATGAAACTTGAATTTGGTTAGTGACCAACAAAAGCCCAAAGAGCTAGAGCGTAATGAGTTTGGATAGCTGATTAGAGAAAATTCAGTGAAGTATGCTTCTTTTCTAGGTTGCATGATAAAGGAATTTGTGCAATATACATTAGATGGATGGAATGACGTAGACGAAGAAGTGAAGAATAGGATGTGACGTTGTCTTTAGGTAATGTCTTCAGTCAATGAATTTTTCTTGTCCTATTCTATAATAAAATGTAGACATATTTATGTACTTTTTAATGTACAGGTGAATTATAATGTTGAGGAGTCAAAAAAAAAACAATCTTTAAAAAGTTAGCTAAGTTGTGGTGCGATAGAAAGTCCAAACTGTAAATACTTGTATGAGAAGCTAATGCTGGTCAAGTGGCTTCACTAAATCTTAGTCTTTTGAAGCCTGAATTTATGGATGTAAATCAATGGGAATTGTTTGTAAAGAGGACACTATCACCTTACTTTCAAGTAAGTATTACAAGTCTTGTTTTTAGGAATACTTTGAAATTAACTTTGATTTACTGAAATATTTTGGATGTATTTAGGATTGTCATGTCGGATATATTTTGTGAATTCAAATAGATAATCAATTATATATGAATATGTTAGACATATTTTGATTCTCAGCAAAAAAGTATAAAATTTAGAATAATGAGGGTAAAGTAAGACCAAATTCACACAATGGGTCATAGAGGTTTTGCCCATTTGGTTTACATGATGGTAAATATTATTATTTATAAAAAATTATGAAAAGTTATACACTTAGTAACATTATTATTTGTTCCTAATTTTTTTTATATATTTATATATGTCCCATACTTAAGGAAAAAGAAAGTCCTATAGATACATCAATTACAAGATCAAAAGTTTGGATTGAAGGTCACAAGAAAAAAAATGAAGAACCTAGTAGTCAAGCTATTGGAGAGAAAATGGTAATAAAACTATCTCTTTGTTATTTGTAGAATTCACAAGAAAAAAATAGTCAACCTAAATTTCTTATTTTATCAAGGTTATCTCTTTATTACCCCATTTTTACTTATGAGAACCATATGCAATTTGAGTTATCTCTTGTTATTTGCAGAAAGAAATAGAAGAGTGTTTATCCAAATCTCACAACACAACTAACATTGCTGATGATATAATTAGTCTTGTATTTGGCAAGGAAGCTCGGGGTAGAGTGCACGGAATGGGCTATGGAGTTGTACCATCGAAAGTTGGAGCTTTTGTGCAACAAAATGGAACTATTAAGCGGCTTGAAAGTATGGTGAATAACCTTCAACAAGAAATGCAAGAAATGAGGTTCATGTTTTTTCAAAATATGAGGCAATAAAATGAGCAAGAACAGGTTAGTAATTAAACAACATAAGATAAAATATGGAAGAGTAATTTCTTTGATTTTTTGTGTTCTTGTTAGTAAAATTATCTTATGATGACATTACTTGACATAATTTGTCTTAATTACTTCGATTTTTTGTATTCTTGTTAGTAAAAGTATCTTATGGTGACATTATTTGACACAATTTGTTTGTAAAATTAGGTTGCTAGTAGTGACATTAGTAGCAGTATTGAGAATGATGTTGCTAATGTTAACCAACATCTAGCTATAACTTAGGTAACTATTTTGAAATTGTGTGTTTTCTAAACTACAAATTTATTATAAAAATAGGCATTGTAGAATTAATAACTTTGTATTGTTATATAGTCAAAAGTGAAGGATGTGAGTCATGGAGATATCAGTGATAATACTAAATGTAAGCTGCTTCATTGGTGTGTTGATGGAGTTGTTGCAGAAGGTCGAATTGCATCCACAGATCCAAAAGCAAAAGTGCATCACATTCTTCTTGGTGGATCTTGTTGGAAAGTTTGGGTTGATAGAGTTTTTGTGGAGAAGGTGGACCTAATTTGACCCAATGATGAAATGCTTTTTCTCGAGGATGCAATAGGAAGCATAGTCCCTTGGTTATCTAAGTTTATATTTTTGTGTGACTGATATAGATTCTACTAATTTTGAAGTTGTATACTTTATTTAATGAAAAAATCATGTTACTAAGTGAATTTCTTGTTACTAGTTTGGATTGTTTTCTCTTACTAAGAGACTTATTGTTTTGCTTAAGTATGGTATTGATGATTATATGTGGTATTATAATTGTTTGAGTTTTGATTTTATTATTGTGTGTGTTGTATTATAACTGTATGTGGTATTATAATTTGTATGGTATTTGAATGATCGTAACCACAATGCACATAGTGCGCTGTGAATGTTCTTAACCGTAGTGTGCACCACGCGCTATGAATGCTCTTAATCGCAGCGCACAGTGCGCGCTGTAAATGCTCTTAATTGTAGCACACTGCGCGCGCTGGGAATGCTCTTAACTGCAACATGCACTATGATTGCTCTTAACCACAGTGCGCACAGTATGCGTTGTTGATGTCTTGTGACTTTCAACAACTTACAGTTGTGCAACGTGCGATGTGCACTATGGATAGAATAATTGCGCTATGCGGAAAACCAAATTTGTTGTAGTGAGTGTTGTTGCAAAATAGTAGTATATTAGTTGTAAAATGCTATTACGTATGATATCAAATTATATTGTCATTGTATTGTAAAAAGGTATTGGTTTTAACATATAAAGTTATATGCTTGGGAAAAAATACCCTGCTTTCAATATGGTGTATCGCATCAATCATTAACGGTCATGGATATATTTTATTTTTGAGAACAAGATGAGGAAGTCCTTCCTAGTTTCATGTCATTTGGACAACTATAGGTCCATTAGTCACTTTTGGAACGAAACCGTCTAGCAGTCCTAGAGCATTGTAAAAATCAGGAATAATTTTTTTTTTAGACATAGGGGAGTCCCATGAACTCACTTGTGTTGTCGGATAGTGTGTATAACCCCGCTTGACAATTTGTTATGAGCCTCACTCATGCCGAGAACGAGTTGAAAAAAAATACCTGGGTTTGAACTAGTGTATTGTCATGTTTGTGATGGCATGAGTGTACTCAGGAGACCAGAAACACTTTTGGGGAGCAGATTTGAGCTAGACAAGCAACAACATGTTGGCAGTTTTTCCAAAACAACAACACACTACAATACCTGTTAGAACACTTCGTTGTTGATTATAGAAAGGCTAGCAACGCGTTGTTGTTGATCCTCCCTATACTAGCAACAAAGTGTTGCTGATCTTTCGACACCAGCAGCACGCTACAATACCTATGAGAACACTCTGTTGCTAATCCTAGCAAGACTAACAATAAGTTGTTGCTGCTCCCCCTATTACAGAAACAACGTGTTGCTGGTATTTCCAGACCATCAACACACTACATTACATGTTACCACACTCTTTTGCTGATCATAGCAATACCAACAATAAGATGTTGCTGATATCCCTATACCATCAACAACGTGTTTATGATATTTCTAAACCAGCAACAGACTACAATACCTTTTGAACACTTTATTGCTAATCCTAGCAAGACTAGCAATTGCTGATCCCCTTATACCAGGAACAATTTGATGCTGGTGTTTCTACACCAGCAATACACTACACTATTTGACTGTTAGAACACTCGGTTGTTGATCCTAACAAGACCAACAAGAATGCATTGTTGTTGATCCCCCTATTACAACAACAACATGTTGCTAGTATTTCCACACCATCAACACACTACATTACCTGTTACCACATCTTGTTGCTGGACTTGTTGCTGATCCTTACAATACTAGCAATAAGATGTTGCTGATATCCCTATTCTAAAAACATCGTGTTGTTGATATTTCCATACCAGCAACACACTACAATACCTTTTGAACACTTTATTGATGATCCTAGCAAGACTAGCAATAGAGTGTTGTTGATCCCCTTATACCAGCAATAACTTGACGTTGGTGTTTCCACACTAGCAACACACTACACTATTTGGCTATTATAACACTCTATTGCTGATCCTAGCAAGACCAGCAACACGTTGTTGTTGGTTCATGTTGCTGGTATTCAGAATAAAAGAACACATTGTAATTTCTATGGTGCAGACCAGAAAAAAAGTGTGTGTGAGTCAAAAGTTGCTGATGACCTAGTCTAAGTCATGTCCAAGGCTGGGCGAGGCGGTTGGGAAATAAAAAAACCAATACATTTTGGATTTTGTGCTTCTCGAAAAATCCAAATATTTCGAACCCTCCTCCTTCGAACTCTGTCGTTTGGCCTTCACCGTTTTCACCGATCAACTCCCTTAGTGATGCCTCACCTTGCCTCCCTCCTTGCCGCCGCTCATCTGTAGTGTCTTTCCCCATATATGTGGCCATCTTTTATTATCTATCTTTTGACTGCCTTGTGTTGCCTCTTCTTATTATTTAGGGTTTATATTTGAGTGTCAGTTAAGTTCCCATTTGAGTTCCCGGACATATTCCTCCTCCATCCAAATGTCATTGTTGTAGCAGATACCGCGTTGTAGCAGCTACATAACCATAGTTGCTACAACATTCTTGTTTGTTTATGTACCACGTTGTAGCAATTACGATTTGGTAGTTGCATCAACGTTCTGATCAAGAGGTTGTAGCAACTAGGATTTGGTAGTTGCTACAATGTTGTTGGTTGTGGTATTACCGCGTTGTAGCAGCTACAGAACCATAGCTGCTCCAATATTCTTGTTTGTTTATGTACCACGTTGTAGTAGCTACGATTCTGTAGCTGCTACAATGTTCTGATTAGGAGGTTGTAGTAGCTGAGATTTGGTAGCTGCTACAAAGTTGCTAGTTGTGGTCCTACCCGCGTTGTAGTAGCTATGAAACCATAGCAGTGACAACATTCATGTTTGTTTATGTACCACATTGTAGCAGCTACAATTTAGTAGTTGCTACAACGTTCTGATAAGGAGGTTGTAGAAGATACGATTTGGTAGCTGCTACAACGTTGCTGGTTGTGGTCATACTCGCGTTGTAGCAGCTACAAAACCATAGCTGCTACAACATTCATGTTTGTTTATGTACCACGTTGTAGTAGCTATGATTTGGAAGCTACTACAACGTTCTGATCAGGAGGTTGTAGCAGCTATGATTTGGTAACTGTTATAATATTGCTGGTTGTGGTCCTACCCGCGTTATAGTAGCTACGGAACCATAGCCGAAACAACATTCTTGTAGCAGCTATGATTGGATCCAACCACGTTGTAGCAGGTATGAAATCATAGTTGCTACAACGTATTGGTGTAACAACATTGTAGCAGCTACAACGTGGTGGTCAAAATTAGCTGAAATATAATTTTATTGTTCAACTAACATTGTAATGTATAACTCAAATTATAAGTATTTGTTTACAGAAATAAATGACGTCTAGTGCTTTAACCTCCCACAGAAGCTCTACTTCTCGTGCATATCGTAAGAAATTATAATGGAAAAGTAAAGTCTACTAGTTTAAGTCGTTCATATTATCACTACAATCAAATGACCAATAGATAGAGTTTGATCAGTAGAAGCTCATTTTCTTTGGCCCTAGAGATACTGTATAGTGCACACATCAGAGGCATTATACAAAATATGTTTGACAATTCGGACTATCATGCTAAATGTTTCATCTTTCAAAATTAGAATATTCAATTCACAAGAAGAGATGTTGCACTAATTTTAGGACTTCCAGACCATGGCCATGAAGTTCTTTTGCATTTAGATATCACCTCCACCCCACTCTACATTGAACATTTCATGGATCGGGATTGTACAAAGAATGAAGTAGCGAACACGCTAATCAACATCAACAAACAACCATCGTTTGAAAATGATCGTTTGTTTTGTCAACTTGTTATTTTGTATTTCTTTATTTGCGTGTTATTTACTAATACTAGTAGTATATCTAGACTACCAATACAATCACTACTTGATTGTTTAGATGACTTAGAAACTTTAGGTAGATATAATGGGTATAAGACTATCTATGACTATATGACCCCATAGATGGAGGCCATTGGTGTGATGCTCTCACAGAGGCCTAAGCCATTGGGCCTTGACGGAAATCAAACTCCAATATTGAAAGGATTTCCACACCTACTTGCTGTAAGTTGTATTATTTTACTATAACTTCATAAATTCATAATTTATAACCATACTTATTGTATTGCAGGTATGGATGTATGAACATGTTAGAATCATAGGGCCACATAAGAACTTTGTCCTTCCAAGAATATGCTGATGGAAGTGGACAACCTCACATGTAGAAAAAATAAAGATGTTGCTTGGCGAGCTACCTTCATAAAAAAGTAATGGAAACTTTGCTTTCATCATATTTAGAGAAACATCTGCTATCAACTGATGCACTAGCAACTGTTGAAGAGGAAATTGACAATCAAATTGCACATAACTTTGGCAATGTGCCTTTTCCTGAGCACGTAGAGGAAGTTCAAGATCATGTAGCAGAGGATGTGAAGGAGGAGCATGTAGTAGAGGATGTTTAGGATCAAGATGTAGAGGATGTTCTGGAGCAAGTTGAATGTCAATGCTGCAAAGTAAAAGATGAACAACTTGTTGAGGTACATACTTTGGTTGCTGAGTTACACAAAGATATTGAAGAGAAGGAGACAAAATTAAGGTTACTTGTTGATTTAGTGGAGAGGACTATCGGTAATTGTGACATTACCATTGTTGAGAAGGACAATGCTATAGGTGAAAAGGATAGAATATTAGTTGTAAAAGATAAAATCATAGTTGAACAAGAAAATAAAATTACAGAGCAAGGTATCAAAAGAGACACTTGTAGCCCCTACCCTAGATAAAGAGGTCATAGTGCCTAATTCACCAAGACATAAAAGAATAAAGAGGTGTGATAGAAAGAGTATTGGCCCACTACCTACTCATAAATTTGAACAAGTCCCCAAAAGAAAGAGAACTAATAGAAAACAAAGAGCTAAAAAACCTATGCATGCAAAAGGGACAACAATGGGGAAACAGAAAGGCAAGGAGTTTGTCCAGCATGAAGAACTAGAAGCCCTTGTCCCATCAAATATTTCTGCCACAAACTCATCAAATCAACATCGCAAACATATTAAGATTTAACGTGTCAAAACCAAAGTCTTGAAGGTACATGTTGATTATAGTTAATTCTTTTCATTTTTAATACTCAATGACATGTTTGTCTATGTATTTGTTCAACAAGCAAAGACATATTTTAAGAAGAATAAAGATGTTGTGGTAGCAGATGCATTATTGAAGCTCAATCAATCAGAGTGAGTTAGTTGGTAGCGTAGTTGCATAAGTATGTATTGCTATGACAACCACGTTGTAAAACAAGAATCATACATTTTTTTTATCTGCATTTTACTACTCCTGAGAATAGTACATTTTAACAATAAATTTTACTATCAACAATCAAAACTTGTTATATCCCAAATACATGTTTGGGAGTTGCTCGATCACATATAAATTTCACAGTTGCTACAAATGTAGCAACTGTGAATATTATTCTAAATAATAATAATAGTGATAGTTGTCATCTTTAGTTTAGAATTTGTCATTATGTTTTTGTTTGTTTATGTAGGGTTTCACTACAAAATACTGTATGATTCAACTCTACTTTTGCATTAGATATGCAATCTTTCATGATGATATTTGATTGGACTCAGTACACCCATGGCGATTGCATAAATGCATACCTTGCAATTATAAAAAATGAAGTCAAATTCTCTGACACACCATATTACCCATCCATATTTTGTGGGGTTGAGTTTGCTGTAAGTATTTGACTAACTGTTATGAAACCGCAAGTGCACGGTTACATCATCAATAATATAAAAGATTATCATATCCACAGGGAAGCACTAGTGATTTCGCAAAGAAAGTTATCTAGATGATCGAGAGTTGATTGAATGATTGTAAATTAGAGAGAAGGAAGAGAGAGAGGGAGAGAGAATCTTAAGAGAGTTGATGAGAGAGAAGGTTGAGAGAGTTGACTTAGGGGGAGAATGGTTCTAGGATTTCGGTTTCATTATGATTCTAGTTAATGTCCCTAATACATATTCATCTCCTTATTCTCCATGCTTACATTTTTGTAGGGATTCTAATCAGATTTCAGAATTGAATACCATTAGAATGCCCTAGGAAGGAATAGCCCCTATGGAAAGGTCTTTTAACTCTAGGAAGTGGGTAAGTATCGATACCCTTTGTCACTAAGGGTATGTAAGTCTGGTTGAATGGGTATCCTCTATCACTAAGGACCCCCCGGTTATCCAGCCTAGTAGCAACCTCAACATAAAGGCAAATCCCTTACTTCCACATGCATTACTCACATACACACATTTTGTCAAACATGTAGTAGGTACAATACACAAAGAACAAGGCATAAACACTTCATTAAATAAGGAAATGACATATACATAGTTCATACATCAATCACACATCATAATTACTTCCTAACCCTAGAGTTCGGATATTACTCCATAGCAAAGGAAGAACAAACCAAAGACATATCGCACTCTTACAACCCAAAATCTGAGAATAGAGGGAGAAGAGACGCTTATCGAGATGAAGCTGATGTTTTCGGGATGTTTCTTTGCTCGGGATGTGGACGGATTGTCGAGATGAAGGAGATAGAAGCTCTAGGGTTCCCCCCTAAGGCCTTCCCCCAAGGAGAGGGGTTGAACCCCAAACCAAAGATACCAAATAAGTGATTTCTTGACCTTTTTATACTTGCCCAGAATTTCCAGATCTGCCCTTTTTGTTAGGCTTCACAAAACCCGGTTTTTCACACCTTAAACCACTAAATCTTGGGTTGGGATTTGAATAAAAGTTGTAGATCTTGAGGTTATCTACATTCTGGAAGTTGAATCAGCCAAAAACTCCAATCGAGCGCAAAGTCATAGCCATTTACTTTTGTCCTGCAAGTTGTCTGGAATTTGACATGGTCGTGCCTAAAAAACACGGTCGTGCCTAAAAAACACAAATCATGCCTAAAAAAATATGGCACGTGCTCTAGTAGTGAGGCACGACCATTCCTCTGGGGCACGACCTGCAATTGAGGAGCTTCTAGAGTCTAAACACGGTCGTGCCTTGAGGCATGGCCTGCAAATGAGGAGCTTCTAGTAGGGGGCATGGTCGTGCCTAGTAGTATGGCTAGACATTGTTTTCTCAGGTTTCACCCTAAAAAAAAGTTGTAGATCTTGTCTACATTTTTGAAGTTGATTCAGCCCGAAACTCCAATCGCGCACAAAGTTATAGCTGTTCAAATTTTGGTCTACAAATCTAGGCAGAGCAGGAAACATGGCCGTGCCTGAGGCACGACCATGCCTTTTAGCATGTCTATATCATGGATTCTTCTATTACAATCTGAATAAAAATTGTATATATTGAAGTTATCTACATTTTGAAAGTTGATTCATCCTGAAACTCCAACCATGTACAAACTTATGGCCGTTCAGAGTTTGGTCTATAAATTTGGGCAGAGCTAGAAACATGGGGGTGCCTTTTAGCATAGCTAGATCATGGATTGTTCTGTTATACACTGAATCAAAGTTGTAGATATTGAAGTTATCTACATTTTGGAGTTTATTCAGCCCGAAACTCTAACAGTGTGAAAAGTTATGGTCATTCTACTTTTCATCTGCAGGTCGTCCAAAATCTAATTTAGCTCCTAATATGCTCCAAATCGTGTCATGTTAATGAAAACATGCAAAGAGTAGTTCGCCAAACTAAAAGAGTAGAAGTATGCTATAATAATGAAATAGGGTACAATACATGTAAATTATGCTCATGAAATATAAGTAGATGTGCGTCAAACAATGCATAAAAACATATATAATCTACGCATATTAGTAGCGTTGTTACCGTTATCTACTGGATAGAAGTTATGGCCATGTCAGCTTGAAGACAGGCGATCGGGGAACCACCAATCAACTAGGAAGACACTATATAAGGCTTCAAGGCAGAGCTTGAAGCATCAATCAATTCTATCTCACTCAGTCTTCTATGCTCGTGCTCTAGTGCTTTTTCATTCTTTATGCTCCGACACGCTACAACCCGTGCTTCATGTTTAATTAACAACACCTAGAGTAACATTTTTATTTCTGTTTATGTTTCCTTATTTAAATGCATTTAATTTTTAGATTCTTTTTCTGTAAGGTTTCTCCACCAAGGAGAAATTTAAAATAAGAATCACATTTTTTAAACTAAGGTGTGTGTCTACATTACTATTTTGGTTGATCAATTACTTACATGCTTAATCATAGTTAAATTTTGTGCCCTTACATTGGTCTAACTATACTTGTCAGAATCAATTCATAAGTTATATTTATTTTTACTATGCACTTTGATTGATTCAACTACTTTAGTTATTTTTTGCTTAAATATCTGCTCGTAAAATTCATAATACTATTCACCCCCCCTCTAGCATCGAGTTTGACCCTACATATTGGTGCTGGGAGCACAACATGTAACCTAAGATTTTGATATATGACTAAGGTTAAAATTATATTTATTATGATCTAACGATTTGGTGTCAAGTGTGCAAGAGCTGGTTACTTTATTAGTAACAAAGTCATAGTGAGTGAAGTTAGGCTATAACAAAGTCCTAGTGAGTGAAGCAAGGCAGTGGCAAAACCCTAATGAATGAAGCTAGGCAACTCAAGTCCTGATTAGGAATCAGGCAGGATATAAGTCTTGGTTGGGAACTAAGCAAGAAAGTCCTAGTTGGGAACTGGGTGAGACAAGTCTAAGGGAAGTTGGCTGAGAGCTGATTGTTTGGCAAACAAGTTCAAGTGAAGTCGGCCGGGAGCTAATTGCTTGGAAAACAAGTCCAAGTGGAGTCAATTGGGAACTAATTTCTTAGCAAACAAAGTCCAAGGGGAAGCAACTGGAAGCTATAGCTTAGCAACTCAAACTAGATGTTTTAGTTAGGAGATGGACATCTAGTTCAAGCAAGTGCAAGTAATTTTAAATTTTATATCATACTCGTTACGTGTAACCACTACAGGGAAGCAAAACTCGATGGTTCTAGGCAACTAGAGGGAGCCCAGGGAGATTGACTAGTGATAACTCCCGGCGAGTGAAGTTTGAGGGTCTAGGCGACGGTAGCTGGGTCAGGGCGACTATAGATGCTTCCAAGTGATTGGTAGAGGATGAAGTTCAATGATCTGAATGGAGTGGTCAATATGAGATTTACAACCATGCTAGCATGATTCAGGCAATCAGGGAGGCTCCAAGCTATCGAGGAGGCTCCAGGCGACTAGAGAGTGCCACATTAGTAACATAAGAGGGCTATATACGGGCCTCGAGGCAGAGCTTTTAGCATGACTCAATTCACTACAATCTTTCTCTATGCTCGTACTTTCTGTGCTCTCATGCTTTCTGTGCTGTGATGACAACACGCTGTAACCTTGCGCTTCATTTCTGCTCGGTAATACCTAGAGTAACAATTTCATTTTTATTGTGTTGTCATATCTGATTTTAATTTGCACTTAATTTTTAGATTATTTTTTTGTAAGATTTCTCCACCTAGGTAAAATTTAAAAATAAGAATCATATTTTTATTATTGTTACGCATGTCTATTTTGATCTAATTGATAATCTACTAAGTTTATTTTGGTTGTGCTAGTTTTACTCTGTTTATCTTCTTTTTTTCTGAAATTATCATCTTGTAAAATTGGTAACATCATTCACCCCCATCTAGCATCTAGTTCGATCCTATAATTTGGTATCAGAGCGGGTTGAGCTGATAGTACCCTAGGAAAGTTTGGTTAGGTGCATATCTAGGCTAGGTAAGGAGTATACTACCTGGTGCATTTAGTCAAGTGGAACTAGCCGAAGCTACCTCACCTCACTCTAAACCAGTTAGACCAAGGTAGTGTATTAAAGTTGATTTAGCGCTAGATTCTTATGTTAGCTTTGTCTTAGAAAGTGGTCATTGTTCTGATCAAGAAGGCCCTTGTGCCTCGCCACTACCTTAATGCTAATTTAGGAAACTCTTGCTCAATTAGCACAAAGAAAAACCTAAATCTAACATAGGGCGAACTTTGTTCTTTGAGTCGCAACAAATCAATTAATAATTTGATCCTAGCCCAAACCAAATCCAAACCTAACCACAACTAAACCAAACTAATGCCTTGTCTCATACCTTAATACAACTTGAACAAATTTGTGTTTGCAGAAATGTCTTTGCAGGAAGGATTCAACACAACTCGCCCTCCTCTCTTCAATGACAATAATTTTGCCTATTTGAAGGATAGAATGGAATATTATCTCATGAATAAGATAAAAAAACTATTTGATAGTAAGGACAAACTTTAAACCACCAATGAATCAAAATATCAACCCAGTTTACTTCAACAACTGGTCAAGTGACAATAAAATCAAGGCTCAAGCCAATACTAAAGACACAACTACACTATAATGCATGCTAACTCAGGATCAACTGAGTAAAGTTGGACCGTTCAACAACACTAAACAACTCTAGGAGAAATTAATTGAGTTGTATGAAGGTTTAGCTGACTCATGAATTGCTAAAAATGATCTGCTACTAAGTCAGCTTCAAAATATTCAAATGAAAGAAAATGAAATAGTAAGTCAAATCCACAGCCACTTCAAATAAATCTTGAACGACATCCACGTAATCAGTGAACAAGTCGACAACCATGACTTGATCATGTATGCACTTAAGACATTTCCAAGGACAACTTTTTGGGCATCAATGGTTGATGGTTATAAAGTATCCAAGGATCTGTTAGTTATAAAATTAGACGAATTATTTTGAGATTTTGAACTTCATTTGGCAAAAGGTGAAATCTGTCACCCTAGCAGCCATTCACAACTGTCCCACACCATTGGGAAGGAGTAAATCAGGAAATCGAAGTGGGCCCCCATGTGGGAGGTGATTTTGAACTTCATGAATAGACTAACCTTGATCAGAAGGAGAAGGATATAACTTTAATTGCTGGAAAATCCAAGAAAAAATTCAAACCAAAGGAAGAGATCAAGTCAGAATCTGAGCTAGAGTCAACAACTAACAAAGATGATCTATCTTTAGAATTCACACACTTGGTTAAAAGGATGATCCGATGAAAGAAGCTCACTCAGAGATTCATGAATAAAGAGATCTCAAAGAAAGATCTAGCTAACGTCCGGTGCTTTGAATGCAACAAGAAGGGTCGTTTCAAAACTGATTGTCCTCTACTAGAAGAAAAGGTGCATGAAAAGAAGAAGAAGACATTGAAGGCCACTTGTGACGAGTCATCATCAGAATATGAATCAGACTCAGACCATGTCAACCTTCTAACATTAACATCAATCATAGAATCATCAAGTTCGGAGTTCGAGTCAGACTATAACTCAATGTCAGATTCAAGACAAATAAAGCAACTCAGATGAGTCGGATGATGAGGTAACAAATCCATTAACTAAAAAATTATATGCTGTCGTTGCTTATTTGACTACAACTCTAACTAATACAAGTCAAAAGTCAAGTCTTTACTTACGGAGTTCAAAGACCTTTAGCAAAAGATTGACTAGAATCATTAACTCAGGTTAGTCAAGCTGGAACCTCATCTCAAGTGTCAAAGCTTGAGGAAGAAAATTCTAATTTGAAAAACTAAGTTAATGAGTTAAAACAAACGTTGAGCAAGTTCACATCTAGGTCTAAGTATTTAAACATAATGATTGGATCAAGATGGGTTGCATACAACAAGATTGGATTTGGATTTAGCTCAAGTCAAAATCATGTTTCTTACATTACTTTAGTTAATAGAAATGCTAAAACTAATATGGCTTGGGTTCCCAAATCATACTTAGTCAATCAAGTAAGAAATAAATATTTTTTGGTTCCTAAATAGCATATGCATGTAATAAATGTCAATGCTTGCTATGTTAACCAAACTGCTAGATTGAAATCGGTTAGAGCTCCAACTTAGGGTGAGTTAACTCTTGGATCTTTTAGACTAGGATGAATTCAAATCATGATTATTTTTGTTGATTTCAAATAAATATGTTTTCAAAATTAAATATTTTTAATATATTTTTGCTTTATTCATGTTTATTGCAAAATGGACTTAGCCTAGGCCCTACCATAAACTACATACACCTATAGTTATAGGCACCCATAATCTCATAAACACGTAAGGTATAATTTGTTTGTGTTTGGAAAACATTGAAAAGTGTGAGATGCTTAGGACTACAGTCTTAATTCCATATGCTTATATCAGTGTATCAACATGAATTAGGGCTAAAAAATTTATATTGATTAAGTGATTAATTTTCAATGTTAACAACTTTATTTTTCATAAAATCAAGTTGAAATTTTTTTCTTAACTTGACCAACTGATTGAAAGCTCCTATCCTATAAATAGTCAAGCTCAAAATCAAAGTTAGATATTTTAAAAGGATTTTCAAATTTTATTTTGATACAAAACTTATGTTTCCAAATATTATTTCAATTTCTGTTAACTTATATTTGAAAAATCTCATATAGACTTAAGGATTGATTGAACTTAGAGATATTTGTGAAAAATCAACAAAATTGTCCTTTCAATCGCTCGAACACTATACAAGCGCCTGGGTGCTAAACCACGAAAAACTCAAACATACTTAATCAACTTCGATAAAAACTAAATCCTGCTTAGTTTATCTCTCTAGTGGACCTATGTTGACTTTATTTTGGATATCTTGACTTGACTTGTAGTTGACTTGATACTTGACTTGCTGCTATGTTTATGTTTGACTTATTTTTCTTATAGTTGACTCATGTTTGACTTTCTCTTTTATAATAGTTGACTTTTACCTGATTTTACATGACTTATTTATATTAACATATGACTTGACTTGTTTATATGCTTAACCCTTTTAAAAGTTAACCCATTTTGATATATGAAAAAAGGGGAGAGAAATTAAAGTCAAGTTTATTATTGAAAATTGTTTTTTAATTCAAAACTTTAAAAATCATTTTATAATTTAAGAGGAGTTATGATTAATGGGGAGTTTTATTTTTGAAATTAATATATTTATATATGATTGCACTCATATTATTATTTCATTCTCATACATTGAATATAAAACTCATTATTATTTTTTGCTTATTATGTTACTAACTTTAACTTAGTTTTTATACTATCAAAATGGGAGATTGTTGATGCTAGGAGCATAACATTTAACCCAAGGTTTTGACATATGATTAAGGTTAAAGTTAGATTTGTTTTTATCATGCCCCGGGAGGATATTTATCCGACGAAAATCGGACAGCACATACCCTGTACGGCGGACAATATCCTGCTACATAATACATCAAATACCCCACACGGGTATATACAAACATACAATAAATA
>JBBUKS010000104.1:4580645-4593719 GCA_038050645.1 Hedychium gardnerianum | reverse complement strand
CAGGCAGGGACTGAGGGAGAGGCGACGACGGAAGGGGATGGAATTAGGGTTTACGGTGCAGGGGAAACTGAGGAGAGGAAGATAGACGGAGAGATTTGAAGTTTTGACCCAATCAAATCTGGAGGATTGGGGCGAAATTTCTCTCGCGCGAAGAAGAGAGAACGGAGAAACGCGGAAGTGTTGTACACGTCAGGTGTCCACGTTGACTGTCGCCCACGATCGCACATTTAAGAGTGTGCAGGGTATCAAAACTATATATATATATATATAAGCTTACACATGGCATATGTTTGATTACGTTTTTCTTTAACAATTTATTCTTCTCTTAATATTTTTAAAGATTAATGTATTATTTGATTTCGAACGTTATTATTAGAATGTGTCTTGGTGTTGGTTTTGTAAAATCAGAATAGACATTGGTGTTGGTTTTAAAAAAAAAATAGCATCATATTAGTACAGTTTTACAAAATTAACATCACATTAGTGTAGTCTTACAAAATCAACACCACATTAATATAATTTTGCAAAACCAACACCACATTGGTTTTGATCTTGCAAAATAAATATTAAAAATATTATTAGAAACATTTAATTTTATTAGTAAAATTTTAAAAAGGACATTTATATACGTGGTTTATTTTCACAATCGAAATCAATGACCAATTAGATCACGTAGCAATAATTTTATTTATTTTATTAGTAAAATTTGAAAGAACAATGAGAAAGTATTTTTATAAAAATGATAAGATTTAAAGAAAAATTATAGTAAATATTAAATATGTTTTTGATTTTTAAAATTATTTTTATTAAAAAAATATTAATTACTAAATGTGTCAGCATCACTTGTCATATTTTGATTATCTATAATTGACCTGAAAATCAACACATCGTTATATTTACAAAGTTTAATAAAACTAATTGATTGAGAACTAAAATTATAATACAAATATAGAATTAATCGACACATATTTTTACTGTAAAATTGGATACTTGCGCTTGTCATATGATACACCTCGAAGCTCGCATCCATGACATACGAGTCATGGACTGTAATGACTTCACAGCGCAACGATGCCAACAATGCATATTAGGAAAGACATATCCAAACCCGTGAACTTGTAAAAACAATTTTTAAAAAAAATAATTTCCATTAATGTCATAATTTTTTCTTCTATCATCAAAATAAGTTCTGCTTAATCCAAATCTCATTGCAATGGAGGACAGCCAAGCTAAAACCAACGTTAATTTGGTTTTGTAAGGCCAACACCAATATGGTATTATTTTTTCAATACCAACACCAACATAGTACTAGTTTTGTAATATCAGTACCAACGTAATGCTGGTTTTACAAGACCAGCACTAATGTAGTATTGATTTTGAAAGACCAACACTAACGTAGTGCTGGTTTTAAAAGAACAATACCAACGTGGTGCTGATTTTCAAGTCCAACACTAACGTAGTGTTGGTTTTGCAAAATCAACACCAACACGGTATTAATTTTGCAAGACTAGCATTAACGTGATGTTATTTTTTTAATATCAATATTAATGTGATGTTGATTTTGAAAGGTCAATATCAAAGTGATATTGATTTTGAAATATCAGCACCAATATAGTGTTATTTTTAGGAGATCAGCACTAGGGCTTGGCTTCCTCACAAACGTCCGATCGAAATTCTTCATCCACCCGGACTTATTTTTATCTTTAATTATTCTCTTATAAATAAACTTTTAGGGCATATCATAATAAATATAATGTACGATATTGTCAAAAATACACATGCAAAACATTGTATTGTAAACACATGATATGAGCGATGTAATTATACCATACCAGAAATACTATAAAAAATTATCTTTCATTTCTTAATATAATATTTGTATTAAATATGAAAAATACATGTTATAAAATATCCCTATCTGCAAGGCATAGGTCTGCGATCATCTTCTCCTGAATATATTTCACTCTATTACTATTTATTATTTTAATTTTAACGTGTCAAAGTGGCTGCACCCACAGTGGAGTTGCTGGTGCTGTTCTCTTTCTGTAAGTCTTTTTCTAATCAACTTTCCTGTCATTCAGCGGGAGTCTGAGGCTCCGTCAATTTCAGACATGATCACTAGTCAAAGAGAGGGTGGACGGAGTAGATTTGGAGCTGCAATTGGAGAAGAGCGAAGACGTGGTGATGGTCTTAGAAAAGGGAGAAGATAAAGAAGAGGAGGAAGCTAGAGTTAGCATTTTTTGCATTCCTCCCAAGAATGCTCTGCTTCTGATGAGATGCCGATCAGATCCGATGCGGATGGCTGCACTGGCGAGCCGGTTCTGGGAGTCGCCAGCGATGCAGGTGCGCGTGGAAGAGGCAGATGGGGAAGAGGAGGAAGACGGGTTGTATGGAAAATTAGAGGGGGAAAAGAGGGATTTTGAATTTGCTAAAGAGGAGCAGAAATCTATTGAAGATGAAGGAATACAAGTCAGCGACCAAGAGGCGATTTTGATAGCAAAAGAGGCAAAAGGAGAGATGATGCAGCAGCTCATTCCCGATGAATTGAAGCCGAGTAAGGACGATGCAGATAAAGAGCGAGCAGATTTGGAAGTGATGGACAAGAAGGATCCTTTGGAGGATAAGAAAGTAGAAGAAAAGGAAGATGATAAAGGAAGGAGATCAAACAGACATTCTTCAAGATCGAAGGAGGCAGGAAGGAGGCGCAGTTCGGCCTCAAGAGAGCGGGACAGGCGGCGGCATAGCTTCTCCACTGTCAGGGAGGTAGGGCGGTCGAGCTTCGGCAGTTGCAAGGAAGCAAGCAGAGCAAGTTTCTCCGTCGAAGCTAAGGGGAAATGGAGCTTCTGCATCGAGAAGGACGATCTAAGACTAGTAGAGAAGGCAGAAGTTGAGCAAGACAACACGATTAAAGAAGAAACAGCCAACAAGGTCGTGGCTCAAAATTCTCCGTGCATAGAAAAAGAAGATTTGGGTGAAGTAATCGATCCTGGAGAGAAGAAAGAGCCCGAGAAGAAGAGCGCGAGGTTGCCCGACTGCCTTCTCCTAATGATGTATGAGCCAAAGTTATCAATGGAGGTATCTAAGGAAACATGGGTTTGCAGCAACGACTTCCTACAACGGCGGCTTCACCACCCGAATTACCAACCTCGGCATCCTTCCAAATCCTCCGCTGCCGTCGCTATGACTGCCACCAGCGCCGGCAGCAACAATGACAAAGATGAGGTAGACAATAAGGGAGCTGTCACTTCGATCCCGGCGATACCTCATCTGCCTCCGCTGCCTCCTCAACCAGCGCCACCCAGTGCAGCGCTTACGCCGGTGCCACCTTCAGTGTATGGGCCGTTGGCGCTGACACGGTGTAAGTTGGAGCCGATGAGGTCGTCGGCGAAACTGACACCGGTCGCATGAAATTTTTTTCACCTACCATCTGTTCTGTCTGATTGATTTGATCTCATAAAAAAATATAAATAAATTTTAACTGATGATATAATGTTATAATTAATTTGAACTCCTAAAATATAATATATTTTCAAATAGAAAAGTTCGAAAAATTGGTAGAAAATTATGGGTTTCATAGTGCACGGTGATGAATTTTGCTTCCAGTTTAACAACTTCACTTCCAATTATCTAACTATAAATATAGATAATTGCTAAATCGAACACATGTTTTTTAATATAGAAGAATTATTTATATTATGCGTAAGGGTAAATCCGTCAAGTAATATGTAACCAGTAGCGATAAGTGCCCAAATTCTTATCTCCATTCTCCTCCCGCGAACTCCCAATTCGTCTCATGGCGAACGTAGTGTGCTTCACAAGCGTCGTGAGCTCTGCTAATCCACCGCCCAAACCTTCTCTTTCCTCTTGTAATCTTCATCCGAAGTCCAACTCAGGTTCCATCTTCCCTTGTGGAAAATTTCACTTCCGATCTCTCAAGGCCAAGGTGAGCCTCTGTCGTCGGATTTGGTGGCCCTAGTTTCGAGCTTGTACTGCATGTTCTCCCGATTCTAATTCTTCAAGTTTCTAACTAAGTAGGCCACGGAGAACGATACGGTTGATACTGAGAAGGTCACGAAAGCGAATAGCCTCGTTTGTGCGGAGTGCGATGGGAACGGTGAGCGCCATTTCGTAGATTCCTTTTTTTTCCCCCTCTCTTTATTTGTTCTGTCTTTGATGCATTATATCTTTGGAAACCCACCCTTTGTCTCTTTGCTTTCCTATTTGAAACGGATACATGCTAGCATTTTGGATTGTCCAACAAAGTATATATTTAGCTTTGGTTGTTGTTTATTTACCGTTGTAACGTTAAACTAGTTGTTTCATGTCTTTATGAGTTTATTTGTTTGTGTTTAGCCAAATAAATTATTTAGTCTCGTTGTTCCTTGATCCTAGAGTTGAACTTTCATATTGAATGGATTTTCCTGTTATGCTTGGTTTGAGTCCAGTTAATTTCGAGTTTGTTTACGTCCAATTCTGGTTGGAAAGAATACACATTTGATATTAGAAAGAAATCTTAATATTCGTAGTTCATGTTTATTATGTTTGCAATTATAGGGGTATAAGTGCATTTATTATTGTATAATTATGTTCTCATGGTTTCCAAGGAATCCTTAAAACATAACTCCAATCTATTTTGTGCTCCAATTCCGAATTTTTTATTTAGTGCATCTTCTACTTTCAGACGGAAGATGCATTTCCCGCAATGTACTGGAATTAGATGTCCGGTTTTGTAAAATGTTACAACTTCAACAAGCTGGAAAGTTGTCTGGTCACTGTAATTGCACATCTCATTACTTGCATCATTATCTGTGAGACTGAGATCCAGAGTTGTAGACATTTCTTGGATGTCAAAGTGAATAGCTTGGTACAAAACTGTAGTTCAACATGATGCATTTGTTTTCCCCCCCAAAACATGATATACTAGTTTGAGAATGTGGATCTGTTTTTTTTTTTGTTTTGTTTTTGTTTTACTTTGCTAAATTTTATTTACATCCGTTATTTTTCTCCAAGGATTTTTGTTGTTGATGCTGAAATTCAGGAAACAGTACTGGAAAAATTGAATGATGGGATCAAAAGATCTCTGGTTTTGCAAGAATGACAACTCTTTTCCCTGTTTGATTTGCACAGAAGTTCAAAACACTTTGAACAAGCATTTCCTGAATCATTAGGTTTTAGTTATTTTACTTCCTCATTTATTTTCCATGCATAGAGAGAATTGTTCTCTGTTAAGATCATAAGACAATCCTTAGGTTAGATTACAAATATCAGAATCTTGTAGATTCCAAATTGATGACATCTCATTGGAATAACAGGTGCAAAATCGTGCACACAATGCGAAGGCACTGGTGTAAATTCTGTTGATCACTTCAATGGCAAATTTAAAGCTGGAGGACTGTGCTGGCTTTGCAGGTAGCATTACTAGTAGTTTCCTTATTATTGTTTTCAAGGAACAGTTGCCTATTTTAGTTGAAATATTGAGGAACAGCTTGACTCTTCAATAGCATTATGAAGAATAAGCATGCACTTTACCTTGGGTCATCTTTGTCGTAAGCTTTATCTATCTTTGTATTCTGAATATTTCATCAATGTTGAAACTTAAATTGCTGGATCAAATAATATCAAAGTCTTGTTTGTCTACATTTCTACAATGAGGTTTTCCAATTATGAGCAATACGGCCAGTAGTAGGATTGAGCAAAAGAGCTGTATTTATCAGTGGTTTTGTTGCTGATGCTTCTTGTCTTCTTCGTCACAGAGGTAAGAAGGAGATTCTATGCGGAAACTGCAACGGTGCTGGCTTTCTGGGTGGCTTTATGAACACTTGAGATCCTCAAATCCTTGATAAAAAATCTATTCTTCTGTCAACTGTTTTACATAGTATTTTGAAGTCAAGTTTATTAGGGTTTCTCAAGTACTCAAGTTCATGCAATTGTTCTTTAAGCACAGATCATCCAAATGTTAATCTAGCAATTACCTGTGCATTAGCGTGAGCAACAGAAAATTTTAAACTTTGCAGTATCTTATTAACATGCATCAGTATATCTCATTAGCAAACCTGATCCAAGCTGACCTTATTCTTGATTTTCTCAATTGCAAATGCACTTCAAACAAGCATGTGAGTGAATCATTTCGTATGGAATTCTAAGCATTTGTACTTCTTTCAACAAAAATGAACACATTCGATCACCTTAAGTCTCTGCATAATAGTTTTTACTGTCGTCTTACTAGCTCTCATATTGAATGACATTATTTGTAATAAATAATCTGATCGTTCTCACTATTCAGCTCCAGTATATTACACGAAATTTTTCCTCCAATAAAAATCCAACATAAGAATATTGGCCATTTGGATGGGCCTCCATTAGCGCTTCCCGATTTATCCTCGTGGCCGGTAGAAAATTTCTGTAGGACCGAACCGGTCATCTCAGGTCCGACATTATTCGACCTGATTAATCATTTTTTTCTATAATATCCGAAGGGTTTTATGTTTGGAAGATGTGTCCCTACAGAATGAATTGATGATTAATATATAGAGTGTCATCATCATGAGATTTGAGAGTTAAATTCTGATTAATAGTCAGATTTTTATTCTCTCTCATGTATTAATTATTATTTAGATTAATTTAAAATTAGTTTTGATGATTTATTTTTTTTAATATTAATCTTGAGATAAATTAACAATTGAGCTGAACTTATTGATAATTAGAAGAAAATGAAGACTTGTCTTTTTTCTATACCAAGTAGATGATATCCCACGTATTCAGTTGCATGTCGGCAAGAATTCTAACTTTTTTTTTTGTCATTTGTGGTTACAGCTCCACCACTATGAAGTCTTCTTTGATGCGACACTTGAGTTAGAATTTAAGACCACTTATTAGGAAACTTGAATACTCTTATTTTAAATAGAGTAATAGTTTCAAGATGATTAATAGCATTGCACCATTTAGTTCATTTAGTTCTTAAAGACGCATCTAAAGATCGCCTATACTTAAAAAGCTCACCAAGGTTTTATTCTTCTTTTGGATCTTTCCTCTCTCTTTTCCGTATAACCTCTTTTTTTTTTATTTTTTACATGGAATACCCTCTTTTCTTTTTTCCTCTCTTTGGTTCAAAAGTGTATTCTCGAGTCGTCTTACTAATTCTCATATAATCGTTTAATAAATTTACCCTATTGAGTAAGATCGAATTTTAATAAAATCATGAAAAATATCTGTCCACGTGAGGATATATTTGATATTTAATTTATTCTCTTTTAATGACATGAGATAAATTTTACCTTTTGTAATATTTGTTTTTTAATATATTTTTTATTTTTTTATGATGTGAATTTTTAAATACTAGGATTGTTATATCATAATCTAATACAATAATATCACAACTTAAACATCAGGACATATGATTTTTAAAAATAGTAAAAAAATTCATATTTGGACTTCAGAGCTATAAAATTTATAAGAGTTGGAACGAGCTTAATTAAAAAAATTTAAGTTATTAATTTTGATCAAAATTTATTAATGGATTTATACAATTTGAATTTCTAAAATATTAATATGTAAAGAAAGATAATAGTATAATGAAGATATTTATGTTGTGTATTTTAATTTTGATATTTTTATGATAAATTATGTATATATATAAATTATTTTAAGATTATAAATTTTTTTAAAAATATATTATTATTATTAATGATTTTAAATTAATATCTTTAAAAATATATAAATTTTAGAACAGAAATTTATAATATTTAAAGTGAGGCTGATTAGAATTTTTTAAGTCCATTTATAAATTTTGATGACGAAAAAGAGAATTAAAGTGGGTCTAATTTAATTTAATGAAAAGAAGTGGGCGGACAGCTCGAGACAGTGGACCTAAGCATCGCTCTCATGCGTTATTCTCCACGACATTCTGAATCACTGACGTGAAATGAACCCACAACAAAAGTACAAAGCTTGTGGTGGTTCAAGTGCCTTTTATTTTTTTTTCAAAGGTGAATGTTATGATGACTCAACTATTCATTTTGGTAAAAAAATAATAATAATAAAAAAGACATACTTTATTTTTATTATTATTAAAAAGACACTCCAATTTAAATAAATATTAAAACATCATTAATCTCTTTTTTTTATTTTAAAAATATTTTTTATTTCAGTTTTATTGAAATTGCTATATGTTGTTGTAGTTTAGTATTAAAGTGAATTTAATTAAGTTGAAAAAAAAATATTATAATATAATTGTGTTCATGTGTAATAATTTTAATTAAACATGAAAAAAAAATTACAAATAATTTTAGTGAAAGTCCTTAAATGTAGAGTGATTTTGATATTTTTCTCAAATTGAATTACCCTTTTAATGATAACAAAAATAAGAGGCCCCTTAGGCGGTAAATGAATCATTTGTGAATAAATTTGGTATTCAATTTAATAAAAATTTATTTATGTTCATTTAATATATATAAGATCAATTAAATAAGTAAACTAGAATAATTCATTAAATTAAACAATCAAACTTGAATACATATATGTTCAATTTTTTGTAAACAATATGAATATTATTCACAAATCATATTCATTAATAAAATTCTTATTTAACATGTTAAATAAATTTTAAAAATAATAAAATGAATAAATAAATTTGAATTATCAAATTTAATGACTAATTAAATAAGTAAAAGTTTCAAATAAATTTAAATTGAAAGTTCGATAATATCTAAATAAATTAAAGTCAAGTCAAGTTTGAATTAAGTTCAAATTAAACATAAGTTTATAAAAATAAATCAAGTCAAATTTGAACACTTATTTTAATGATTTAATTTATTTTAAGTTCTACTTGATTTAAGTCAATTATTTTATCAAAAAAAATTTAACATCTTAATATTTAACTTTTTTATAACCCTAGATCCCTATTGATTTTTAGTTTAAATTATTAGTCCCTTTACTAAAAAAAAAGATGAAAGTGACCGAAAAAATAATTAAAAGAATAGATGGGAAAAAAATAATAATCTTTGCCTCCTCAATTTCAGAAGCAACGAAAAAAAATAGAAAGAAATATAAATAAAATTACATCATTACACCCTCGATCTATAGTGCTTGTTATAATCATTGATTCAAATTTTTATCATCTCTTATGTATTAGTTATTATTCGGACTAGTTAGACTAGTTTTCATAATTTATCTCCTTCGTATTGATCTTGAGATAAACTGACGAAAATACTGAAAGTGAACGTTTCATCTTTTATCATCATTATCATATTCACTACTCTCGATACAATTAGCTCAATGAAAACCTTAAATAGCTCACCTAACCACAACTCATCCTCAATCTCAACCAAAAGAGAAACATGTATTCACGTAATTTTACGTGATTTCTCCACTCATATGAAGTTTTAGATGAAAGTGATTAAAATTATTAGTGAAGTTGGCCGTCACGTTAATAGTTATTATGCTTTTTAAATTTATTTAAATTAATCAGATTATAAAATTTAAATATAAAATATCTATAGATGAAAGTGATTAAAGATATAAAAAAAAACTTGACATTTTTCTAAAGGACGCACTAGTTTTTAAATTTCTAGGACTTAATTTTCAGAATACATCCAAACAACTGGAATTATAATTTAACTTGGGCAAAAATCAAAAAGTGCCTTTTGTTTTTTCAAAATGTCAAAAGACGGGACTTTGATTTTTTATTAAAATGATGTTTCATTTTCTTATAAAATTGTCCTCCATTATACTATTGAATCAAGCGAGAATTGTAATAATTTTGAAATTATTATATAATTATAATAGTTACAATTTTATAATCATTATAATATGAAAAAATAATTTTAAATTAAAATTATTTGGAATTTTGAAAAGATTTAAAATAATATTTTTTTAGTTGAAATTTGAATGTTATGAATTTCAACTTATAATCAATTATAAATCTCCGAACGAACTTTGATTTATTATATTGTGTGTCTCGTGGTTCAACTAATCGAGTCAAAATTTATGATTTAACATTTACGTTATAGCAGTTACGAAATTATAACGGTTATAACTTAACTGTTATGTAATTGTAACAGTTACGATTTCATAACTATTATAATTGAGCTGTCATGTAATTATAACAACTATGAAATTATAATTGCTACAATTTACATGTTAAATCCCAAATATTGAGAAATTATAATTTTTAACTCAGGTTAAATTACGAAACACATAATATATTTATAATTAATTATGAGGTGGATCCCATAATGACTCAGTTTTAAATTAAAAAACATCCTTTAAAGCTTTTTCGAATGCTCCGAACAATTTATCTTAATTTTTTTTATATATTATAGCAGTTATAAAATTGTAACTACTATAATTATGTAGTATTACGATTTTATAATTGTTACAACACGTCTAGATTTAAAATTTAGATGAAAATACAAGAGAGATAATAATAAAAAAAATAAACTAAATAATATTGAATTTAAAGTGGTTAATTTAATCTTATGAAAAAAATTTATCCATTATTAAAATAAGAGAGATAAAAAAAAAAATCAAAGGAGTCTATCTCGATGATTCTGAAAATAGAGGATGTTATTTTGATTTTTGTCCATCTAACTTCTACCAAATGCCGAATAAAGTTGGAATTATTATTTTTTTCCTCTTTTGCTATGAACCACGCGAATTCCTGGAGTAGTTATTCCTTCAACACTTCTATCAATCTTTTCCTTGTCGAAATCCCCAACCTCCGTTACTTTGCTTAACCGACGAGGATTTCGATGTAATCGATTTATCTTTAAATTTCAAGTCTTTTTTTTTCTTTACATGAAACTGTGCAGTTAAATCAGATTCGCTTTCGACCTTACCGATCCAATCCAAACTGCTCTCCCGTCTCGTCTCAATTTTCTTCCTGCTGTGATTTGATACAATACTTCCCATTGTCAACCCTGCCATCATTTACCATGCCATGCCATGCCTCTCTGAACGTTTTCAGTGCCTTTGTTTGTTTTTATTTTTTATTTTTTGCTCTGCCAGCCATTGCTGTCATGCTATTGCAGTCTGATGTGGACGAGTATATGAAAGTCATCGTCCTGACAAAAAGCGAAACATTTATTTTTAACACTTCTATCAATTCATTTCGCGAAAATAAATAAATTATAAAAATTAATTTAATTAATTCGAATAATAATGAATATATAAAAATAAATAAAAATTTGATTTTTAATTAACATACGGAGGAGAACAGTCTCACGAATATGCGAAGGCCATCCGTCTTTCTGCAAAAGACAAAATACTCATCTCTAAAGTTCCATCGTCGGCAAAATAAAAATTTAATTATTAATCAAAATTTAATTTTATGTTAATATTTTATATATTAATCATTCATTCATTATATAATAATATTCTATGTATTAATCACCGAATAATATTCTCAAATTTTTGAATAATAAAATAAACGTAAGAAAATAAGAATCTAATTATTAATCAGAATTTGACTTTCATTCTATGTATTAATCATCAATCTAGTCTGTGAAAATCCCGTCATCGTCCTTCTCATAATTGCAAAAGGCAAAATATTTATTCTCAACGTTTTTATCGGTTCGTTTCAAAATCAATATAAAAAAATAAATTATAAAAATTAATTTAATTAATTCGAATAATAATTCATATATAAAAAAAATCAAAAATTTAATTTTTAAATTTTATAATAATAATATTCTATATATTAAAAACTTCAATCAGCGTCCTCCTCGATCTTACAGGAACAGACCAAATCTATGACACTGTAAACTAGATGAAAAAGGAGGCACGCTGCGTGCAGTAGCGTTGGTGGTGTTGCCATCACTGAGATGGTGAGCTCTCTGTAGTGCACAGTGTGCATGGCATTCGGGAGGGCCAGAGCCAATCAAAAGCTCTGCTCTGCTTCCACCAAATCCAGAAGCTTTCAGCGTCGTGAGTGAGTGGTGGAGGAGTTGGCATGCCCACCATCTGACTCTGATGAAAAGATTGTGGAAGTCCTTACTTGAGCCATTAACTAGAAAGTGAGTGAGTTTATCTGCCTTGTTTGTCAATTTCAGCACGAGCATGACTGTCGTGATACAGAAAGTAGTCAGACATCTATGTGGTAGTTAGATCAACTCTTCCGATATTTCAGATCAATTCTCGATTGATATCCATTCGATATTCAGATCAATTCTCTCGAGTGACGTTCATTCGATATTCAGATTAATTTCACTGATTGAACAATTGCTCGACTTGCCTTCACTATTCTAATCATCCTATTTACCTCAGTTATACCTATCTCAGTTACTCCGCCTCAAATAATCTTTCAATTGTCTTAGCTTCGTCAATCTTCCATGTTAAAATTTATTCCGATTACTAGTAGCACATGATGGTAAAACATAAAACGCTCGTTTTTAACGTTCTCGTCAATTTATTTTAGGACTAACACGAAAGAGATAAATCACAAGAACTAGTCTAGTTAGCTCGAACAATAATTAATACATAAGAGAGGGTAAAAATCTGACTACTAACTAGGATTTAATCTCCAAACCTTATGATAATAACACCTCATATATTAATCAACAATTTATCTCGTGAGACTCGGATTACTAGTTATAGATGGACATGTACATAGAAGGTCAAGTACACGAGTTGATAGGACATATGAAATAGTATGTGACACGTGGCATAGAGCAGTTGGGCACAATATGATCTATGATCGTACAGAATACGAGTGACAAGACTCAAATACAATATAACTCTTTTTTATTGAGGATTAATCGTCCATTAATACTGAAAAAGAAAGATATCTAATGATAATATTATCAAAGATGTCTACTCTAATGAATAAAAATAAGTTTTATCATATTCATATCTACGCATACCGATTACTGTTCTCTCTTTTTATACTGTCTCGTTGAAAATTAATTTGAAGATCGAAATGACTGAGTCAGATATCCTCCAACTTCTATTTTAATCCGTTCTTTTTTTTTTCTCCTGTTTTTTCAAGTTCAATAAGCATCTTCGATGATTCCCCATCGACGTTGCCTTTAATTTTGATCAATAATTCCGTGATCTGAGAATCAACTCAAAAGAGGAGCG
>JBBUKS010000104.1:4555598-4566869 GCA_038050645.1 Hedychium gardnerianum | reverse complement strand
ACTTTTATGAAAATATGCATGAAAAAGGATCTCACTAAGGTGTGTACTCAAGGTTGATCTACAAAAGGCCTTCGATAAAGTGGATTGTAATTTTCTATTGGCCACCCTATGTGGCTTTGGTTTCCCACATCAGTACGACAACTAGATTTCGAAATGCGTCATAATATTATCTTATTCGGTTGGCATCAATGGAGCTATGCATGGATACTTCAAAGGCTGAAGGGACCTTCGTCAAGGAGATCCCCTCTCACTTTTCCTCTTTGGTTTATGCCTAGAAGTCTTCTTAAGATCCCTCTGAGCCACGACAACGCAGTCTGATTTTCATTATCATCTGATGTGTGTAGGCACCAACATTATTCACTTAGCCTATGCGAATAATTTACTTCTTTTTGCATGAGCTGATAAGTCCACCATTGCATTGCTAGCAGACTGCATCACGAAGTTTAACGCCACCGCGGGACTACACCCTAACCTCAGAAAGTCCAGCATCTACATTGCTAGCGTCAATGGCCAAGCTAATGACAGGTTACTGTAGCTCACCAAATTCTAGCAGGGAACCTTCCCATTTTGGTATCTTGGAATCCTGACATTGGATAAGGTAGCGATTATCTTGCAAACTGACAAGGAGAGGAGAAAGTAAGAATATGATCCTCCTAAAACGAAGAGAAAACTCTCTGAGTTTTACAAAAAAAAAACTCTTTTATTCTGAATAGAGGATAATTCATCAAACATCTAAATAGGACTCTTATATAGACTACAAATTTAAGACCCGAATAAAGGAAAAAAAATGCTAATAAATAGATTTTAATTCCAAACTTGTAAAGAAAGAAAAGAGATCTTATCCGAAAAGGAAAGTTCATAATAGAATGAATTTAACCCAAAATAGGACGTGGATTGAGATAAATCCTCTCCTATAATTATCAGGAATATCAAAATTACCCTAAATTTTATAAAAATAAAAATTATTAAAAATAGCAAAAAGGCTCTGAAAAGGACTCAAACGGTAGAATTTGGGCTCGAAACTTGGCGATTACGAGTTCCCTGGTAATAAATGTAGATATTTGAATTCCGCTTATGTGGCCACCAGCAAAGCCTGATTCCGAGTCCCGAATCAAAAATTATGCCGCTTTGAAGTTCAAAGGATCGTATTGGATTTTATAATGGGTTGGGCCTGCATCACATCCCCTTGGCTATGGAGAAGTTAAGGACTAGCAACTATGGCGCCTTGATGGATGCTGTAATGCGCAAACTTGTGTCGTGGCCCAAACACAAGTTGTCCTATGTTGGTAAACTCGAGTTGGTCAAAGCTATTTTGTAAGGCATAGAATGTTTTTGGCTCTCCATCTTGCTAATTCCATGTGCGATAGTTGACAAGCTATATGTCATCTATTACTCCTTCGTTTGGACATCCAAGCACTCGCCTATCTCCTAGGCCATGATGTGTTTAGCCAAAGATGGAGGGTATGAAGTTTAAGATTTGAAAGCTTAAAACTCAGCTTTGCTATGCAAGTCTCTATGGAATCTACAACGGAAAAAGGACTCTGTTTGGGTGAAATGGGTCCATCGTGAGTACCTCCAGCATGTCGATTTGTGGGACTGGAATGCCAAGGAAGCGGACTCACCTTTGATCAAGAAACTACTGCAACTTCGTGACATTTTGTGCAATTGAATGGGATCCAAATTCCAGGCGCAATTGGCCAATTGGTTCAGCACTGACCAGCGGCATACAACAGCTACATACGACTTCTTCGGTCCACGAGGTGAGCCCAAGCCATGGGCAAAGGCGGTGTGAAAGACTTACCTTATGCCCAAGCATCACTTCAAACTGTGGCTCCTTGCACAGGGCCACCTACGCACAAAAGATCAACTAGAGTACATGTTGTGCAAAATCTATCCTCTATGCAAACATGAGGATGAATCTTTGGATCACACCTTCTTTTGGTGTCCCATTAGCGACGCTCTTTGGGACAAGGTGAAGACTTGGCTTCATCTACGGCATGAGATGAGCACCTCCAAGTGAATGCTAGAGGTCTTTCTCGGAAGATATCACGGCGATGACCGCTTGACTAGAGTTAGATACTTAGGCATGTCGTGCATGGTCTTTTTGTTATGGCAAGCGTGTAATCGTTGCCAATTTCAGAGAGATGTTCCTGATGTTGAGAGGATATTCCGTAAGATTTAGACGCACGTCAATCGCTTTGCGTGCGTATAATATGTAACTTCTCATTTGATATATAAACTATTTACCTTTCTCAAAAGAAAGGTGGTAAAAAAAAATTCTCGTAATTTCAACTATGAGAACATCACATTCTCGATCGAGAATATTTCTACGAGTTAGACTCCTCCAAAATAGATAACACCTTTGACCATTCCTGAAAGCTGCACGCGACTGACAGTGAGACGATTGTAAGCAATCGTCATTGACCATAGCTAGGTGGCAGTCAACAAAGCTCACAGCGGGCGGACAGATACTAGTAAGCGTACGATGTAGTGCTATTGCTTTTGTTACCCGACAAAGCTCCGCCAACCAAGCCGGTGAGGTGATATCCTACGTGGACGATGGAGAGTCTTAGTATAAAAGATTAGATAAGGGGGAAAACCAAATACGAACTCTAATTTCTTTTTGTTCCTTCTATCAATTTAATACCGATTTAAACATCAAAGGGGTCCTATAATGTAAATGTGCAGGTGGTGAAAAGACGAATTAACCTTGCAAGAGGTGAAGCGAAATTCTAGCTATATGGGTTGGGACTGTAGGATCGGAGAGGTGCAACAACATCACACATCAATTTGTAAACTTATCGTAGGAATAGAGTGCTTTGCTCCGGATAATTTTAGTGATATATCAATTTTTTTTGACAAAAGATGACTCGCTCATTCCAAGACTTTTCATCATCGGTCCTATAACGGGAAGAAGGAAATAAATCATCATGATATATCTTTAAATAAAAAAAAATATTACTAAGAAATCGTTTTCCAATAATTCAATATCTAATTTCATTTGACAATAACAACTCGGCTACGTCCTTGGGAACTAGATCTTCTCCGAAATTAGCCGGTGCAAATGAGAAATACTTTGGAGGCGAGATGGTTAGAGGGGCATCAAGCTCGACTAAACAAACAGTGCTTGTCACTGAGATGTCTCTAGTTGGCGGCCGCCTGTCGCCGCCAGAAGATCTAAAATCAATTCTACAATCGATTCTCACGATCTCGAATAGATTTTCATGAATCAACCTATCGGCTGCAGGTCACAGAGCTGCGAGAGAGGGAAGCGAGGATAAAAGTACGCGCCGCTAAGCACACCCCAAGCTACCCTCTTATTCGCCGCCTCCGTCGCATGGATCCCATCCCAGCTCACGTACGTTTCCGGATCGCCGCACGCCGTCGCACTCACCGTCGTCCCGTCGATCACCTTGCTGTTCCCACACACCACCCGGGGGTCGAAATTGTAAGCCCCTCCGCCACTCCCGCAGCAAGATCTGGTCCCGTGAAGAAGTCCATGGCTCGTGGGATTCCGAAAGAGCTCCAGTTTCACAGAATGAGTGTCCACGAACACGACGGTGGCTGCTGGCAACGAGCTTCGCATGATCTGGAGAGTATCGTTCAACAGATCATTGTACTCGGCGACGGCATTGTTGTAGGACGACATGCAGCCATGCTCGTCCAGATCTGAGCTATTGTGCGGCAGCTCTGATAGGAAGGCAGGGAAGCAGCCGATGGGAGCGAGGTTGAAGACCATGAATGTGCGCCCTCCTACCGTCTCATAAATCTCCTGCGCGCCATGAACGCAAATGAAGTTTACATGGAAAAAGGAAAGGGGAAAGTGTTCTACTTACCTTGATGGACCACGCGATCTGAGACGCGACTTGGGGGAGGAACTGCTTCACTCCGGCGATGCCCAGCGAGGCGAGTTCGGAGGTGAAATCGTTCTGGCCGATGTCGAAGGTGTAAAGCGCTTGACTGAAAACAGAGCTCGGAGGAAGCTGCTCTGCAACGGCAAGTTCATTATCAATTAGAGCGATCGATCTGTATGATTTGATTTGAATCAGTCGTATACCGTTTCTTTTGGAGGCGGCGCGGATGGATTGAGTCCGGAGATCCTTCATCTGGTTGAGCTGAATCCCCAGCGAGAAGGGGCTGATGCCGGTGACGAACAGGGACGTGGTCGGAAGGCGTACAGTCGACGCCAGCGTCGCGAAGTTGGCGCCGTACCTGAAGTCCGACCCGATCGACTTCAGGTACGGGCTCAGGAACGGGAGACCGAGAGCGGCGGCCAGGAAGTCGATGACGAGGCGGCCGTCGGAGGCCCGGCCGGCGGGGGCCTTGAAGTAGGTCATGCCGAAGGGGCCGGGCTGGGCCGGGAAGGCGGCCCAGAAGCCGCCGGTGTCGGAGTTGGAATCGCCAAAGTTGAAGATGGCCGGGAATGCACATTTGGCTTCGGCGGGGGGCACGGCCAAGCAGGAGAGGAGGAGGAGGAGGAAGGGCAGCATGGCGATGATGGTGAAGTGCTGGTGGATGGAGTGGAGAAGAGGAGAAGAGATCGCGTGGAAGGGAATATAACGAGGGATTAACGATCTGTTTGGGGAGGAGGTGAGGGAAAGGCTAAATTGACCCTGTTTGTAAGGGAGTGAGTAAAGGAAAGAAAAGGTAGGTTTTTTTTCCATTAAAAAAAAAAATCTTACATTCCAACTTCTAATTTGGAATGTAAGTAAGAAAAGAGAATTCAAAATATTTTTTTATTTCAATCTTATTTTTAGTTTAAAATATTAATTCATAAATTATTCATATTTCAATTTCAGAAATAAATATATTTTTATATATTTAATCTTCATTTATTTTACTCTCCTTTCTAATAGAATAATAAATATTAAATTAATGAACCTCCTCTCCCTATCAAATAAAAAATATAAATATTTTATTTTCTACCTCCGGGATCATAATGTAAGGATAGGACATTCTAATAATTAATCAAATATCTTAGGTTTAATTCTTAATTAGAATATATTACATGAATGATTTGTTTAAAAATATTGATAGTTGAATGTCAGATCAATGTTTTCTAATTTATTTTAATAATTGATAAAAAAATTATAAAACTAAATTAATTAATTTAAAAAATTAAATATATAAATTTTTAAAAATAAATAAATACTTTATTTCCCGTGTTTTTTTTTTCTTGTTTTTCGTTTTCCTTACTTCCCCTCCCCCTCCCGTTAATAATCTCCGCCTCACTCCATCCAAACAGAGACATAAGCGGCAGGATCCAGACAAGTTTTGACAGCTGGTGAAGGTCGGCGTTCTGCTGGATTCTCCACTATGAAGCAGTAGATTTGCAGCGCTGGATCCGCCGTCGTGACGGAGATTCTTTTTACAGGCGTGTTTCACGGAGAGTTCATGGCCGTTTTAACTGAAACCCGATATATGCCTCGGCACCTGTAGCCCAATCTAAGTAACGGCAAATAAAGTAAAATTTTATTTAAATATAAATAATTTTATTTTTTAAGAAATAGAGAAAAGATTTATATAGTATTTCATTTAATAAAATAAGATTTAATTGTTATAATTATTATATAATTTAAATATTCAACTATTTGAATCGAAAATGATCGATCTAATTTCTCTTCATAATTTGTTTTTATTAATTATCAAAATAAATTTATGAAGTATAAATAAATCTTTACTAATAGCCCAATATCAATATCATAAGTAGTTCGAGCACTGTAATTATATAATATGATTTGTGAAAGAATTAAACTTCTGTTATATAAGAATTATTTTTTATCATCACACCATGCCCATGCCCGAGGTGATTATATGATCCTCCTATGTTATTTAATAACTTTATTTTTTATTATATTTTTTTAGCAAAACTCTACAGGACGATATATTTTATTGAAATCTTCAAAAGTATTAATTTTCATTTATTATCAAAAGGATACATTTTATTTTTCAAAATTATTTTTATTTTTAATATTATTATGTAATAGTCTACGATTAGTAGTTGTAATAATTACTTGGACACTTGAGTTATATAATTACAGTTATAACAATTATGACACAATAATTATTATAATATTAATTAAAAATAAATTATCTAATTATGATTTATAATTATTATAATATAATATTGATTTATGTTAATCAATGTTGATTAGAGATGATTAAACATCCATATTATAAGAGATATAAATTATAGTTGTTATAAGTTATTAGTGTAGATAAGAATATAAGTGTTATAATATAATATTGATCAATTTTGATCAGTAATAAAATATTTATATTATAATTCATAATTATTATAATAAAATTAATTAGATGATGTAGCAATTATGAATATACCGACGTGGGATAAAATACTCTTTTATAATAAATAGACCCTTGAAAATTCCAATAACTAAGATGTCATTTTGATTTCTATCCATTTTTATTTAAATATAAATAATAATATAATAAAAATAGTGTCCAATAACATATAAAAAAAATCTATATAATTAATTTCACTTAGTAAGATAAAATATGATCCTCCTATCTTATTATATTTTTATTTATATTTAAATAAATTTTATATTATTATTATTATTGCTAAACATGATCAGCTAAAATTGGCCGGTTTACTTCTGGCTTCACTGTGCTTTTCAGCCTTGTATTCTGGGAATTTGCAGAAGGTTTTAATTATAGAACTCAAACCAAACCAGCAATTTCATGTGGATCCATCACATCTCTTGAAAGGTTCGAATATGATTATTTGATATATATATATATATATATTTTGAAATTAATTTTCAGCAATATAAAATGTCTTACTAAATATATGACCTCTCTCGTATAAAAAATCATTATATTAGGATAGATGTCTTTTATGATTTATCTATCCTCTTCAAAAAATTATGGGATCATCCTGAAAGGGTTGCTAAGATGATGACTTCATTTATTTTTCAACAAGGATGATTATTTGAGGACCCATGGCACAATGCGATGATAAGATATATTCCTATATAATAAAGTTTGAATTTTTCACAAGACATATCATATGTCTATGATATTCGAATCACTTATAATGTTGGGTCATCTATTATGACTCATCCGTACTTTTTGGATTTATTTTAGTAGTCGATGAAATTTTTTCATATGGTCGAATAGATTATCTTTGAAATTAATCGGTCTGAAAAAAATAAATATCTAAAAAAAATGATTATTCGAAGACAACTACATTGACCTATTCATTTTCCCACTGTATAAGCTTATATCAGATATCTGTTAGATGGTGAGTTAGAGAAAAATATTAAGAACACATTGTAACTGATAAGAGCAGCAACAATAGTAGTAAGGTATAACTTGGTTCCGTCCCTAATTCACAAGAAAAAAAGAAAAAAAGAAAAAATATAAATTAAGCTGAGGCTCATCTGTACTAACTATCATTAAGGTGTTTGATTTGGCATTCAGTTTGATTTGTTTATTGAAAAGCTTGTGAGGTTGGTGACTGCACAAGTTGAGCATTTCTTCTTGCAAATTAAAGACTTGTTTTTTTTTCATTAACTCTCTCCTTAAGTAGCTCGGTAGAAGGGACAATGGTGTGATGATTAAATTCTTCAATGAATAATCAAAGAGTCTAAGGTTTGAATCTCAGCTACGGCGTATTGTAGGGAATTTTTTCTCCAATGAGAAGCGGGCCTTAGAATACTGATCATTTGGATGAGCTTCCATTAGCGCTTCCCGATTTACCCTGGTGGCCGGTGAGAAACTTCCGTAGGACCGGACCAATCATCCCAGATCCGACGTTAGATGACCTGATTAATCATTTTTTTTTTTTTGGGTAGAAGTATCGACAACAATTTGTCATCTAATTCTTTTTTTTCAAACTCTTCTGTATCATCTCTTTAAACCATACCACTTTTGCGGTTAGCCACATCAACTCTCCGATAGAATCCTTTATCGCTTCTCCATTATAAGTGTCTGATCATTGATGTATATATCGACACCTCTAGATTCTCAACCTCGACTGACAACTTCACTTGAGATCCATAGTTAATCATCCGCCACTTAAAAAAAAAAAAAAAAGGACATTAGGAACGACCATAATCCATTGCTGACATCACATAACGATGGATCTATAATGGATCATGATTAGTCGGTTAGATTTGCTTTGTATATGTGATTTAGCGACGGAATATTTATAATCGTCGTAGGTAGCGATGAAAATTTCAAAGTTGTTGCCACTAGCGATGACATTTCCTATCCGTCACCATACTTCTGATTAGCGACAGAAGATTAATTCGCTGTCGCCATCAACCACGAAAATTAATATTCCGTCGCTATATACCTGGTAATGAAAAGTGATGAACATTATAATATTTCGTCGTTAACCGCGACGGACTTATAAACGTCCATCGCTGATTGCGACGGCTATTTAGGGTCCCGTCGTTATTTCGATAAATAGTGATTTTCGATAGATTAACGATGAAATATAATATCCTTCGCTAAATTTAAAAAATTATATAAACAAATAATTTATTTTAATTCATTTTTCCTATTTACATTCAAATATAATTATCACAAACGATGATTTTAACAAGAAATGGAAAATATGCACAAACATCCATACAACATAAATTTTCGTCCATCGTCCTTGTTTACATTCAAATATAATCAACTACAATAATCAACTACAATCATTACAAATAAGAACAAGCTCATAACAAATGAACAAATATCCATATATATGCTGAAAATATATATACGTTGAAAACAAAATACAATTCACATCTAAAATCTATCAAAGTATATATCATCCATATAAAACATCATGATGAAAATCTAATACAAAATAAACTTCAATCTTACAAAAACTAAAATATAATCAGATGTGAATATACTTATCATAAACTAATAATTATCAACCTTTTGATATTAATTTAAAAAATATACTTCAGTTTAGATTTTCAAAATCTTGATACGATGATAGAAATATGCAAAATGATTTAGAAATTATAATATAATTAGAGATGCATATAAATAAAAAAACATAAATAATAATAACATTTTTAACCGAAACACAGAGAAAAATTACAAAGTAAGAGAAAGGATAACATACTACAAAATGATCTACTTATCAGGGGAATTATTGGGATCCTGGGTCTCCTGGGACTCTAAATGATGCGATCGTGACGTCTGTGTTTCGGGAGTGAAATTTACCGCTGCATATGCTTGCATCTGGCGGACTAACTTCTCAGTCTGGGCCTGTCACTCGCGCATCTCCCGTACGACCATGTCCCTCTTTGCATTCCTCTCATCCATCGTCTGCTCCAATGACGACAGTCGTTATCAAATCCTGATTTTCAGCCCGCAAAGCTTGAACCTCAGTAGATGAGGACGAGGAGGAACTAGGACACCCCATTATCCCTGGAGCCCTCATCCTGTCAAAGACAACTTTGGCCCGAGAGCCAAGGCCGTAGAGGGAGCTCTTTTTTTTTTCTACCGACGACATCATAATAAATGTCATTAATATGGTCGGTGGAAAGAGGTTGTGGTCCCTCTCCCTCTGCACTAGGCTAAGACACCTGTGCAATTCTAGTTGTCATTGATTTCTGTGTCAAAATAATTATTTTATTAACCTCTAGATAAAGTCTATTAATTAGATGTAGAATAGACAATTTTCTTACGTTAATTCCTATGGAACGTCGATCGATAAATGACCCATCCTTCTTCTGATGGGTCTTGTTGAATATATCCCAATAAGTAGCAGGTCTCTGTAATGAAGTAACCTGCGTACAAAAATTGCAAGTACCTTAAAACTAATTAAACAACATACATAAGATAAATTCGAATAACATAATTTTAAACTTACCAAGTCAATGACATGCTCAACCATAGAATGTGATCCACCAGTATGCTTTGTGGATCCGGTGCTCGGGCCAGCATGCTCTGAATTGCGATTGCTTCGGGCAATCGCTGAATTGGACTGCCAATTCTCTACAACCCAAATACCTCTCCAAGCCTTCCAAACTTCAACAGGGAAATCAGCTGGCTTGGTGCCTTCTCCTCCATTTGTATAACATGTCCTTCTATAATTTTGCACAGTAGATGTTCCAAGTCGCTTTAAAATTGACCTCGTGACTCTCCTCCCAAACATACCATTTTTGTAACAATAGATTTTTAGAATTAGTATCATGTTAATTTTATACTACAGAATACGTTTTATATTCAAAATATTTACCAAAAATTCACCATAGTAAAAGTTCTTCATATTCTTGTCTACACTCCTCCATGTACTACCAGATGGAGACAAATTTCTTCGATATATATGCTGCGACCTGGTGGCCATCAGGGACAAAGTTGCATGAAAAAAATATCATGTATGAGATATATGAGATAAATAAAAGGAAGATTAAATACTTGAATAATTTACAATATATAACTACTTACCAGTCACCAGAAACTCTCAAAACATACTGACCACCGTGTGCTGCTATAATATCTGATATAACTATATATGCAAAATCACAGTATAAGAAACTTCTAGCTAAGGGGATGAAAAAACTTTTATAAAAAATCCATATAATGTACCATGACATGTTGTCATTCTGAATCAACTAAATTAATATTTTGTAAGTTCTCATCACTATACTTCATTGGTACATCAACCTCCTCACTGCTAGACATCTCTCCATCATCTATTTGCTCGTAAGTGACATTAACATCTACAAGTAATTCTGATGTAGATTGTATTTTTGAATCAACTGAATGTAACTCGACTTCTTCATTTTGATATGCATCAGTATTTAGAGAAGTGATGGTGTTTGACATTTCTATGGTTGACCGAGCCTTTATTTGACACACTGATAACCATTCACTAAGTATTCTTCTCTTTGTTGGGTACTCAAGATAGAATACTTGATCAACTTGTACCGCGAAGATAAAAAGCTCAAACTTATTAAATCTTTTGTTTGCGTTAACCTCAACTAAATTATAGAGACGATGAATTCTAGTACATATTCTAAGAGTTGGATCATACCATGAATATTTGAACAATATACACATTTTTAAAGGTAAAGCAGGATACTCAACCTCCATTATTTCTTCAAGTCTACCATAATAATCAAGTTGAGTCTCATTGTTATTTATGGATCATTTTACACAAACACCATAATTATACGTAAGTCTTTGTGAATCGCGTTGTGCCACGTGAAATCTAAAACCATTAACATAATAACCTGAGTAGACTGTTATGTTACGGAGAGGTCCTGATGCAAGATTTTTTATCCTTTCATCTTG
>JBBUKS010000104.1:4523867-4535569 GCA_038050645.1 Hedychium gardnerianum | reverse complement strand
GTTACACAATGCAAGCACTTATAAAAGTAAAAGAGAGAGAGAGAGAGAGAGAGAGAGAGAGTTAGGTTACTGGGACAATGCAAGCACTCCCAATAGAAGTGAAGAATAAATGAATAAGAGATCACAAAAAAACAGTCATGGGTGGAAACTAATATGTTACCTCTTTGAGACCGAGTTAGGTTACTGGGGAAATAACTATTAGATTTCTCTTGATACCGAGTATTTCTTTGAGACTTTGTGTTGGAAGAGAAAATGAACCCCGCATAGGGAAGGTAAGTGCCTAATGTTGGAAACTTTGGGAACACGATAGGATAACTACTTAACTTAGATCGGAACTTGAAAACTCTAGGAGTAAAACATGCATTATGCACTTTGACTTTGTTGGAGGCTTAGTGAAACTAATCTAATACCTTTGCTTTATGGTAATACTACTTGATAGGATTAGATGAACTAATTGAGTTTGAGATATGATCGTTCACATGTGTTCTAGATATTGATGTTTGCTTGAGGATAAGAAAATGTTTGGTCTGGAAGATTTTGATGTGTGTATTTCATATAGAATTTTTCACATAGTTTAGCACACATTTTATCCCATGATTTGAGTATTTATTCTATGTTTTCACTTGTTTATGCTTCATTTTGATATTATTCTAGTTCAGAGAGCTTCTCTTGTGTATTTTCTTTGATAGGGCTTGAAAAGGAGCCAAAAAGAGATTCGGAGACAATTTTACAAAGAAAGAACACCTGCCATGGCCCGTGCTAAACTGGAGGGGTCATGCCAAGAAATTGAAGCTCACAGTGCTCCACACCGGGGGGGGCATGCCAGCCAGCACGACCCGTGCTCTATTTTAAGACCTTCTCAAAAGCTACCACAGGGGGTAGTGCCAGCCGGCACGGGCTATGCCCGTCTTTCCAATAATTTCAGAAGCTAACACGGGGGGCCCATGCCAGCCGGCACGGGCAATGCTCATCTCTTTGATAACTTTAGAAGATACCATGGGGGGCCCATGCCAACCGGCATGGGTCGTGTCCAATTTTTCAACAGACATAGTATTCACCATGGGGGGCCCATGCCAGCGAGCACGGGACATGTCAAAGTCTTGCAAAACTTCATATCTCTACCACAAGGGGGTCGGGCCATCTGGTACGTCTCGTGTCGTCGCCCGCCAGCAGCCACAAATCCCAACACGTGGGGGGGGGGGAGGGGGTGCCGGCGGGCACAACTCATGTCGGGCACCTGGAGATCTCCTATTTAAGCTAAATTATAGATCTAAGAAGGAGGATTCTGATTGGGTGTCATCCAAGGGCCCCAAGAAGACTGTGGAGAGGATATTCAAGGAGATTTCAACACTCAATGCTTTGAGTTTTGATCAGAGATCAACCAGAGACAAGTCAACACATTGAGACAAAGTTTTTCTTTCTCTTTTCTGAATTATCTTGATTGCAACTTGTATTCATAATATTTTATGGTTGTAAGTCTGATTCTATGGAGTAGATTCTTGATTCTTGTATTAGGAAGTAACTTTATTAATATGTAAACTCAACTTATTTAATCTATAGAGTTTGAGTTATTCTTTTTCAATGATATGTGTGATTGTGGTCCGGATCTACTGATTTAACACAATCTTGATGCTAACCCCACAAGATTCGTATCCCATGAGGATTTGGGGAAGGATCGAAAGGAGAACTAATCCTCCGACCCGTAAAACCCTGAGATGTGGAGAGTCGTCTATGAAAGTAGATCGATATGCAATGAGGAGTAATAGATTATCTTAGATCCTAACCAATCAGTTCCAATTCATAGCCATATAGTAAGAGTAGACATCTTGGGGGTTGTGGGTTTATGTGATAGGGATCTCCTTAGGAAAGCCTTAGCTCTGTCGCTTTAAGAGTAGAAGATAATTGGAATTGAAACGTCGGTGTAGTACTAAAAGTTCACATTGGATACATAGGATAGTCTACCTACATAAATCATCGTTGAGGATAGGAAATCAAACATAGATTCAGAGATTACAATCATTTAGGTGAAATCAAAGTTCTAGAATCATTTTTTCCACAAATTCTCTTTCGCATCAATGTCGGTGGGCACAACTCATGTCGGGCACATGGAGATCTCCTATTTAAGCTAAATTTTAGATCTAAGAAGGAGGATTCTGATTGGGTGACATCCAAGGGCCCCAAGAAGACTGTGGAGAGGAGATTCAAGGAGATTTCAACACTCAGTGCCTTGAGTTTGGATCGGAGATCAACCAGAGACAAGCCATCACATTGAGACTAAGTTTTTCTTTCTCTTTTCTGAATTATCTTGATTGCAATTTATATTCCTGATATTTTATAGTTGTAAGTCTGATTCTATGGAGTAGATTCTTGATTCTTGTATTAGGAAGTAACTTTATTGATATGTAAACTCAACCTATTATCCCAACCCTTTCCAATGCTAGGTTATCAAATTCAAACAATCTTTTTAGTCGTTCTAACTTAAGCATAAAAATAAACTAAGCATGGCATGTAAAGCAGTAAATCATACAAACATGCTTATTAAGAAAAAATAGTTTTTCTTTTGGCTCCCCCTAGGTCATAACCTCAATAAGGTCTATCTAGGTAATGAATTTGACCCTTGGGTATCCAAAAGTGGTTTGGTCCAACTTGATTAATCAAGCTTATCTTAGGGACCCATGCTTGGACTTGGTTTCTAGGTTTATGATTTACTATTGTCATGTACGATTTAAATCGTGAATTAGCTTTGTGCCCTAATCCGGATCTATTGTAAATGACTCTTTATTTTCCAAGTATCATGTCAAGACACTTGGAACCCGTAGTGAATTGTTCCAGCATTTTTTCAAGTTTTTTGACTTGAGTTTTCAAAGTAGAATTTTCTTTCTCATGTAGTTGGACTTGAGTTGAAGTTCCACCTTGAAATGACTCAGTCAAAGGACTTGGATTAGTCTCTTCCTTAAGAATTTTTACCTCCTTTTGGAGAGACTTAACCCGGATGTTGGACTTAGCTAGTTTATGAGTTAAATATGAAATTAAACTATATATTTTAGAAACTAATGCAGGACTTATAGCGGTGTTTGACCCTTTGGAAACGAATACGGATCCGTGGCTTCTCTCGAACTTGGCTTCTGACTCGGACTCGGCTTCGGTTTCGGATTCAGAGTTGATTTCCCGTGATGGTAGGGTGAGAAAGCTAGTTTGGGCTTGAACTTCTTCATCTGAGTCTTCAGATGAGGATTCATCCCACGTTGCTTGTAATGCCTTCTTCCTCCTTTGCTTCTTGACATCTTTAATATTCAGACACTTTGACTTGAAGTGCCCTTTCTGGTTGCACCCATAGCAGGTTATCTCAAACTTGTTCTTCGGAGTTGGGCTCAGTCCTTACTGAGTCCCTTTCGATTGAATAGCCTTCTTGATTTCATGCTTTGATAGTCCCTTCTTTTTTTTGTACAATTTTCAAACTAAGTTGACAAGTTCGGCAGTGAGTTCGTCGTCGTCATCGGACTTTGATTCACTTTCAGACTCGGGCTCGAATCGGGACTTGTGCTTCAACTCCCTTTGTTTGAGTTTTCCTGCAACTAAGGCAATACCTTTCTCATCGGAGTAGCATTAGATTGTTCATGCAATTCACAAAAAAAGTTCGTTTAATTTAACTTTAGAAAGATCCCTTGAAACTTTCTAAGCATTTACCATGGATGCCCACAATGTGTTTCTCGGGAATGCTTTCGAAGCGTACTTGATTATGTCCGCAGTTCTCTATTGGTTGTCCAATTCTGTGTAGCTCATTTAGAATATCTTGTATTCTAGCGTGAAGTTGGCTCGCTGATTCTCCTTTCTATATTTTAATGTTATACAATTTATTCAAGTACAAGTCACGCTTACTCACCTTTGTATTAGAGGTCCCTTCGTGTAGTTCGATCAGCTTCTCCTATAGATCTTTGGCGTTGGTGAAAGGTCTGATCCGGTTCAGCTCCACTTTGGTTAGGCCGCATTGGAGAGTTTGAGTTACTTTAGCGTTGACCTTGACCTTCCTTCTTGTAGGTGTGTCCCATTTGTCACAAGAGAGAGGTACTTCGTCTTTGATGGGGAGTGTGAATCCCGTTTGGATAGAGATCCACATCTCCACCTAAGTCTGTAGGTGGAACTCCATCGACTTCCAGTAGCCGAAATCCTCGCCCATGAAGAGAGGAGGGTGGGCGGTATTGTAGCCTTCTTGATGGGTCATGTAACAATGAACATAATCTCACACACAAAAAAATTGAAAAAAATGTACTAAGACTTTTGTCTTGGATTAGTAGTGTGGGGGAAAAAATTAACGTAATAAAAAATCAAGTGATGTTGCACCAACTTTGATTACCAAAAAACTTTTGAATGAAAAAAATTGTATTAGAAGGGGTGATCGAACTGATTCTAATAAAATAACAAAAAGCAAAAAAAAATGAAAAAATTGCTTAAACGGTGGCTGCACCAATTCAGAGCGACCCCGCTCTGATGGAAATTGTTGGATCGAAAAACATGCTAGAGGGGATGGTGAATAGCGCGTATCATTTTTTTACACTTTTTGTAAAACACGAGAGTAAATAGTAATGGAATAAGAAACAGAATAAGCAACACAACCAAGGTGACACATTTATTTTTACTTGGTTCACCACCCGGCGATGACTAGTCCAAGGCCCGCACCCAAATGAGTGCTTTTGATGGGCAATCCACTAATATCACGATGATAATATAATTCAATTAAGTACATATTGCATATAATAAAAATACCGACAACTTGAATGAAGAAGAAAGCTTGAGCGTCAGTTGTAGGAGCAACGTTTCGGTGTCATAGAGCGAGTTTCGGAGCAGCACGCGTGTATGCAAGTTGTCCGGGTTGTTGTGTTGAAGGTGTTGGTCGAACCCTTCTTTTATAAGTTCATCCAAGCGCCTCTATTCCCTTTGAGACGCCTCTACCCGAAACGATTCGATCCAGATCCGAGTTTGCCACACCTTATCCTCTTCTAGGCGCCTCAATCCCTTTGAGGCACCTTAAGCACTGACGTGCCTCAATCTGATCGCAACTTAACTCTGGCGAGTCTATCCCAACCCAGGCGCCTCAATCCCTTTAAGGTGTCTGGTTGCTAACGTGCGTCGACTAATTAGAGGCTACCACCTCATCCTTCCAGCACCGAGGTAATTGAGGCACCTCAATCCCTATAAGGTGCCTGAATCCTTCCAAGTGCCTGATTGAGCAGTTTCCAGACTCATGTTTCCTATATCACAAAGTTAGCACATACAAAATATAAACATAAATATTGTTCGACAGTCTCGGGACTGTCTGGTTCTGACTTTTGGGTTTTTCATGAAATCCTAAGTTAAACCGACGCCTACTGTTCCCTCAATGGGGAACGCGTCCTCACCTACTCCTCTTAGGAGAGTTTACCTGTTGCCAAATATCTGGACCTCAAGACTATTTGAACTTTCGCTCAGTATCCGATCTCGACCTTTGGGACTTCCCACTAGACATCTAGTCCTCGACTCGCCTAGACTCCTGCCTAGTGTTCTTGACCTAAGGATTTTTCGCCTAGTATCCTCGAACCCTAGGACTTATGCACTGTGTCCTCGATCTGCCAAAACTTCTGCTCAGTCCACAGACCAGGACTTCGTTGCCCAATCTCCCTTATCAAAACTTCTTGTCCTGTCCAACTGACCAGGACTTCGTTGCCTAGCCTTAATTAGGACTTTCACTTTGCCTAAGTTCCCTTAAGACTTTCTGCTTGAGCTTTCTGCACACTCAGTTAGACTCATTAAATAGCAACATACCTTAACTTTGAACTTTTGTCATCTATTAAAACATAGGTTCGATTAGCTAGTGCTTCCAGCACCAACATAGAGGCGCGACGAGTGACGGGCGAGAGCGGGGGCGGCGATGACAGTGAGGAGTAGAAGCGAAGCAGGGAGGAAGGGAGAGGAAGATGATCGAATCGTTTTTTTTAACTTTTAATATTTTAATTAAAACATTAGTAAATTAAATAAATCCACTCCTAGTTATCCTAGTTATAGTTGGGATAAATTAAATAGACTTGATTTAAAGCCCAATAAAATTATCTAAAAAAAATTCTAAAATAATAAAATATTAAAATATTATCCAATTTTATTTATTTATATATATCACTATTAATAATAGTATTATTATTATTAAACCAAGGATAATACGATAAAATATCATACTAGATTATATACTAAAACTCCTAAACAAACAAAGTTTTATTACATTACTTAAATTGAACCAAACAACATTAGATTATGTTTCATTCCCCGTAACAAAGATTATGTGATTACCTGATAATCATATAACCAAGATTATACATGATAACCTTCAACCAAACACATCCTAAGTCTATTCCTCTTTGTATAATGATAATCTCTACTTAGATATTCATCATTTGAAGCTTTATCTAAGTCGTAAGCTCTTCGTGATTGCTCAATCTTAATATCTATAAATATGTATGTCTCGTATTTTATCTTTTTATCTTAGTATATTTAAGTCACAGTAAAATTATCCTCGTGTGATATAAAGATTATGAATTTAAGCTATGAAAATAGTCTCTTGTAATACAATAAAGTAAAAAGATTATTTCACTCACCCCGAATGTTTTTTATCGCCGATCCTACAACGAGATGGAGATAATTCACGTACTGAATGACCTCCTAGGTGGGAGGACATTTAATCCTCATGGGAATGAATCCTGCGAAAATCGACCCCCTTGTCCAATGAAATAACTTTATCATCCGAGTACCAACTCGGTTACACCTTAGGGGTCGAGCTCTTGTAATACAAGATAAGATCTCATATTCACAAAAGCTTTGTAGATCGAACCATTGATATCAAGTTTTGTATGTTGTTTTTTTTTTCACCCTCGGGCATAGTCGAGTTGTAGAAGATTTATCGGATTTAAATAAAAATTAAATTTTGATAAAAATTATAGATATATTTTCTTATATGATGAGTCATTTTGATTTCTTAATTTATTTTTTTATAATGATGTGAGAATCATGGGAAATTAGTAATAAATTTCACCACGAATTGCATATTTTTTTCCATTATATAGATAACTTAAAAGAAGTACTATTAATAGACATTAAAATTAAAAAAATTACTATCTCAACACCTAAAAATAATTTATTAATTAATTAACTCTACGACTAATTAGCCTCCCACCTAAAAGCATCATTAATAATTCAGACACTGTTGATGATACCTATATAAGGCTCTAACTAGAGGTCTCGTTGAGCTTTCACTTTTCTTCGTCCGGTCACTCTTTTTGTTTTTTACTTCGCCGCTCGACCTCGGAACCCTAAAAGGATCTCCTTTTTCCAGCGTCAGATTCCTTCTCTGGTAAGTACGGATTGGTCGATGGATGTGTTTCGGAATCTAAAAGGATTAAAGCGGCGGACCAAATCTGATTGGGGGCTTTTTGGCTGGTCTGAAGTAGGCAAACTTAGTGAAGAATGTTTTTCGGGATGGAATTTCCCTTGCGATTTTTAGTAGCCAGATGTAGTGCAAAACGCTTGCGGTTGAACTTCTCTTTAATCCTCAGTTCTTGGATGGACTTCAAAATCCAGATTTGTGTGCTTTGACTCGAAGAAGTTCTTTGTTTGCTCTGTGTTTTGATCGTTATAATCTGTCAGATTTAACGATTGAGGTTTAGAGTAGGAAGAAAAACACTTGTTAGATGAAAAGACACTTGAATGGAGTCTATGCGAAGTCAAAGATGAATCTAAAGCTGATTATTTTCTTCCTTTGACCTGAGCTCTATTTTACATTCTCCGTGTGACGAGATTGTGCTCTAAATTTCTGGCTTAGTAGTCGCTGTAGTCAAGATTAGCTATAAGTCACCTAGTGCTCCATCTATGCAGCAACAACATATTTTAATAGGAAATCACTAGCAGGGTGCTTAGCAGCGGATGCCATTTTTTGGACTTACAGATCAGTCATTGAAAAATTGTGTTCGGACTGTAGTTTAAAAGCATGTGGTTTATTTAGAAGTGAAAAAAAATCTTGAAGAAATAAGATGAACTGTTTCTTGAGAATGTTCTTTTCATTCTCTTCATCATAACCTACTTTTGGTGTGACTCAAAGTGCACTCAGATAATGTCTCACAAAGTGAAAGTACATTATTACTCCATAATAATTGTTATCTAGTGATTCCTCCATAACATCGTCTATTTTGCAATTAACTGTTCCATTACATGACAGCATGCATAAGTAAAACACAAATGTGATGTCTATATTACATTTGGTTGTCATAATTTACACATTCTTACACTTTTCTAATCTTGCAATTTATTATGTGGTCTCATTATTATTGTTGGGTGCTTCTAGAATTTTGACTCAGATTTTAAAAAATACTTTGAATGCCATCTGAAGATAATGTTAACCAAAATTAGCAAAAATTCTCTATTGTATGATATTATTTGGAAAAAAATTTGTGTTTCTCTAGGAAATTTGCTTCAATCAAGTTAATGTTTGACAACATCATCTTCATGCTGGGAAGAACATAATTAATTCTTACATTTCTTTCATTTGATTATTATTGTTGTCTTCAACTTTTTGTACATTATCATATTATTTCAAACAAATTCAGATAAGTTCCACATGGGATTTATTTCCAAATGAAATGTGCTTTAAGTGTTACTTTGTAGTCTGTTTAAATTTAACTAACACACCAATATTGCATTTTTTTTCAGGAGACAATCAAATCCAACATAGATATTTTATTCTAGAAACTGTTCCAGATTTGCTGTCATCACTTTCTCATCAATCATGGAACTTTGATATGTAGCTGAATGGATGTGATGAACTGAAATGAAGACCACTGAAGTGAGAACCTTTCTGGCTTTAACTTGTAATCTTTCAGATATATCCTTCTCAATTTAGCATGCATATAAACAGAAAGTTACCATAATGCTTAAGTTCTTCATGATCATGATTTCTTGCAATCTGGATTTGCTGTTCCTAGTTGTCTTCTTCCTACTCTTTTATGTAAATTTGCCTGCTCAAAGTTTAGTAGTTTTATGTTGAATAAGTATTTTGGCAAACATCCTCTGGATATTTTCCTTTTATTTTTTTTGTCTGTATATGTTTAGTCTCGTGATTTTTGAAAATAAAAGAATGTCTCAAATACCTGTACAAATGATGCCTTTCCTTTTAAATTTAAAATAGAAGAATATTCAGATTGAATTGAGCTTATTTGGTTCTCCTAATTCTGATATTTAATTAGTGGCACTATGGTCGACAGTGTATGGTGCAATGTACAATTTTGAATTTGAGACAACACAAGATAAATCCATGTGATTTAGTAAGCTATGTCATAGAGAGTCGCATGCTATAGTTGACGACCTCACAAGAAACAAGAGAGAATGTAAGAGTAGAAACATGTATTGTTGCTTAAATGTTTGTAGCAATAGGATTAAGGCCTCTTTTTATAAGCTTTTACAATAACATGGCCTTATTGAGACCCCACAGAAAACATATTAAGTATATAAAAACAAAATAAGAATCAAACTAAATTGTATTGCTTTTATTAGACCTCTTTATTTTAGATTAGTCTATTTTGTTGCTATTTCTTCTCAAGTTAAAGTCATTTAGTGAATAACAATTCTAATGCCTGACCAACAAGAATGTTAGGTGATTCCTAAACTGCCCATAGTTGTCATAATCTTACAATTCATGATTTATATCTTACAACTCATTTCAATTAAACATGTAAAATGATATAGTTCTTAGTTCTTACTTATGAACCAGAAATCAAAAGAACAGTGATGATTTAGGTTTAATTCAATAGAATATGAATTTTATTTTATACAATTCTAAAAATGTGAAAGAAAATATTTTAATTCTTGCAAATTAAAAGTAGCTATGACTCATTAAGTAAATAAATTAAACCCAATGTATTAGAAATTAAACTGAAACCATTAGAAAGAAGAATGAAAAGATGAATCTTATGATATATTATAGAAGTATAAGGGTAATGAGAATGGAGTCTCATATTCAATGCTTATGTAAAATAAGGAAATTTTGTCAAATTGCGACAGAGTCTTTGATGATAACCACAGTGGAGAAGTCACTTGACAATCACCAAGAAGAATTAATCTTGTCATATCAATACATAGAATGACACTAAGGGTACAATTAAGAGCGACTTAGAAGCCATGTCATAGTAGAGTTTGTAGGGTAGCCCGATGCGGTGCGTGCTAAAGACATGTTTCGCAAACATGCATAGCGGAAGACATAAACAGTAATAATAAAATTTAATTATTATATCACACGCACCACACGCATACAAGATACAACATGCTAGACATGATCATGAAATAAAATTTTACGGAATTAAATTTACTCTAGTTATACTCGACGGATGACATGGAGTGGAAAGGACATCAACTAAGCAATGCTATCGAGCCTTGCCTCTATTCGTGTCTACGTCGAGAACTCCTCAAGACGATTCCGGAAGTCACGAGTTCCGAAAGATACTAGCCTTGCGTGCGAAGGCGAAGTTTAGTGCCCGGCGGTGTACACAACTAGATGACACCGAACAGAGAGACCAACCAAAAAGGAAGGCTACTGTTCGGCTTGGAAAAGGGGTTGTTCGCTCCTTTTTCTTCGCTGTCCAGCGTCCGTAATTCGCTACCAAAGAGGTATTGTAGGATCGTTGAGAACGAGAGAGGGGGGGGGTGAATCTTGTCGCTTTTAAAACTTATCGGAATACGAGTACACAGCGGAATAGAAATAAGGAGAAACAAGAGAGAACACACTTAGATTTTTTACTTGGTTCGGAGCCCAGCCGACTCTTACTCCAAGACTCACGACCCCTTGGATCGTATCCATTGGGTAATTCACTAAAGGTCTCCTCCGAAACTTCGAAAGGAGAAATCGAATATAGATGAAAGAGATAGTAACAACTTTACTAGTCTTTTAGTTATGCAATAAGAACAAAGTTACCGACAATAGAATAGTAGTAATTGAAGGTTGTTGTTGGCATCTCTCGGCGCGGAGGCTTGCTCGAATACGATCTTGGCGCTGAGAATGAGAGCATGAAGTGGGAGAGTTGGTTGTTCTGAAACCTGATGCATAGCCTTCGTCATCGAGGCTCCTTTTTATAGTCGAGCCAGCAGCCAATCAGATCCCACTGATCATGCTGAGCTTCCGAATTCAGAGTTGATTCGTCGACTTATCAGGACGATCCGTCGACGAAACCCTAGTGAATCTGCTCGGGTTTGCGTCCAGCTTCACGATCTGATCCGTCGCGAAATCATCTTGATCCCTCGACTAAACAACTTTATCCGTCGACTGAACCTATGCTTCCTTTTCGGCTGATCTGGCTGATCTCTGTGAAATTTTCTGATCCATTGACTGAACAAAACTATCCGTCGATGGAAACCTTTTTACCTTTTGTGCTCTATCCGATCCGATCTAATCTTGGATAAATCTCTGATCCGTTGACTAATCACCTTGATCCTTAGACGAAATAAGTTTTTGGATCCGTCGATTGAACCATCCTATCCGTTGACAGAACCACTCAGTTCCTGCAAGACAGTGTTAGCACAAATATATAATATTTATCCTGCAAAACAGAGTTAGTACATATATAATATTTATGCATGAAATATATGTCTAAGATCAAGTCTGAACTTGACTTGAATCTTAGTCTAATCTAGGCTTT
>JBBUKS010000104.1:4498572-4513830 GCA_038050645.1 Hedychium gardnerianum | reverse complement strand
TCAACTTAGGGTTCCACTTTGGATCTAAGTTGGACCAGCGCCTAAGTCCCTACCGGGGACTCGTCCTCACTGGATTCACTCCTCCAGTTTCTTACCTTACTTATCATTTGCCGAGTCACTTCCTCGACGTCTGATCTCTGACCCACCAGGTCTTCCTATCGGAATCGCACATCCGGACTTCAGCTAATCGTCTGGTCCTCCCTGACCCGACTGGACTTCCAGCCAACTGTCTGGTCCTCTCTAATCCAGCTGGACTTCCTGCCAGAATCGCGCATCTAGACTTCTGCCTAGTGTCTGGCCCTCTAGATCTGTCAAGTTAGTCAACCCTGCACACTTATCTTAACTTGTTAAATAATAACAATCTAACTTTAACCTGTTGTCATACATCTAAACCTTAGCGTTACTTTTGGTGCAAACTGCACCAACAATATCAAGGTATTTGGAGCTCGAAGTGAACTGTTCCAATGATACTTTAAGGACTTCAACTTGAATTTTCAAAGTGGAATTTTCTTCCTCAAGGTATTGGACTTGAGTTGAAGTTCCATTTTGAACTTGTTCAGTTGAAGAACTTGGGTTAGTCTTCTCCTTCAAAACTTCTACCTCCTTTTGGCTTGACTCGACCCGGATATATGACTTGGCAAATTTTTGAGAAAAATTATAGATGACAACATACAATTTATTAACTAAGGTCGAGTCTACCTCATTGTTTGGATCATTTGAAATAGATACAGATCCGTGGCTTGTCTCAGACTTGGACTCAGACTCAGGTTCAGACTCAATCTCGGCCACTTGTTTTCTTGCTATTAGTGTCAGGAAGCTTGCTTGAACTTGTGCTTCCTCATCCGACTCTTTCGACGAAGGATCATCCCATATTGCTTTCAGTTCTTTCTTCATTCGTTGCTTCTTAGTCTCCTTTGTGTTTGGACATTCTAGCTTGAAATGTCCCTTTTCATTACAACCATAGCAGATCATTTCGAATTTCGCCTTTGTTGTTCGACTTGGTCCCATTTGCTTGTTCGTAGACTAGATCACCTTCTTGATCTCACGTTTGGTGAACCCTTTCTTCTTTTTGAATAGTTTCTGAACTAGGTTGACTAGTTCGGACTAGGTTGACTAGTTCGGACTAGGTTGACTAGTTCAGAGCTGATCTCTTGGTCATTTTCTGAATCTGATTCATCTTCGGATTCAGGTTCAGTTCTAAGCTTGGGCTCCTTATTCTTGAGTTTTCCTGCAATCAAAGCAACAACTTTTTCGGTCGGATATGCATTAGTTTGTTATGATGCTAAAATTCTAAAAATAGTTCATCTAATCTAATATTTAAAAGATCCTTGGAAACCTTGTAAGCATCTACAATATATGCCCATTATTGCGGAGCCCGATGTGGGTGCGTGCTAAAACACGTTTCGTAAACGCACACTGCGAAAGAAAAAAATAATAATAATTCCTAATTATTATAACACACACACCATGCGCATACATGGATACATCCATGCTAGACATGATCGCAAAATAAAATTTTTATGGAAATAAATTTACTCTAGGTATACCTGACGGATGACGTGAAGTGAAAAATGCATCAACTAAGCGATGCTCTCGAAACTTCGCCTCTATTCATATCAACGTTGAACGGTCATCGAGATAATTTTGGAAGTCATGAGTTTTGTCCTCACAAAAGGTACTAGCCTCGCATGTGAAGACAGAGTTTAGTGCCCAACGGCGTACGCAACCAAACGACACCAAACGGAGAGAGCAACCAAACAAGAGGGTTGTTGTCTGACCGGAAAAAGGGGTTGTTTGCACCTTTTTTCACACTGTCCGATGTCCGTATTTTTCTTTCAAAGAGGTATCATGTACCCTAAGGCTTCAGTAGTCCGGTAGCAATGATTGCTTGCTGAAACGGAGGTCGAAGGAGGCCGGAAAGGAGTAGTGGCGTCGGCGGACAGATTTTGTTCGTCGATTCTTGCTGCTTGGAACGACAGTGGTGACCGGAGTTGTTGCTCTGGGAACTCCTACTGGTCGGCGGGGACGTGCTAACCAGAGGGGAGGAGTTAGCCTGATGTGAGGACCCGATGGACCGAGGAGATTCCTTCTCCATGGTGTTGGTGTTCGGCGACAAGAGAGGGAGGAGAGGGGAGAGAAAGATTAGGTTTTTGAAAAACCTAATCTAAATCAAACTTTATTATTTTTTTTCAATTCTATATCAATATATAGATTTCCTAGATGGGTTTGATGAGAAAGACCAAACCTGATCCAATATGCCTTGACAAAAACACAACCCATTAATCTCTTGGTTTGGTTCAAAACAAAAAGTTTTTTAATTAAAACCAAACCAATTTAGTTTATAATTAAACCAAAGGGGGTCCAACTCATCTTCAAAAGATATGGACCATCTATACTTCCATTACGCCAATCTGATTTCCATATTTACCCTTCGTTTGGTCTAAACAAACGTAGTCTCTCTCGATCTAAGAATTCAATTTTCAAACTTATTTTAAATTTTTCGGATAAACTCGTAGTGTGTGTGGCGCAATAGGTTCTCGATTATGTTAGTCATCTATAATTAACTATTAATTATGAATCAATCATGAATGACACCTAGTAGTACATCATGATCCCCAATTAATTAAAAAATGAATGGTTGATCCTAGAACTTCTTTCTAAACATTTCAGGAGCTATAGTGAGTCATGATTGTTCCTTTCACTCATCTTATAACTATTTGGTTCAGGGCATGGTCTATATGTATGTCACGTGATGCTTTGGCCAAAGACTTTGAGTAACAATCGTGACAAGCGACCATAGGGTATATGTCTCCTCGTAAGGATCGATGAATCCTCTGTGGGCTATACAAACACCTTTGGACACTTTGACTTATACCAATTATCCCGGGATCACACCTCCAAGGGGATGTTTGCTTAGGATGTCAAAGTATAAGTCTCAATGACAAAGGTGACTTGAATATCTCAAGTAGAAGGAAACTTGCACTTGAGCTGCAGTAAGAGCTTTATTAACATATCTATATATGTAAAAAATCATATGAAGTCTTACAGTTGGTCACTCCGATGAACTAGTTATCATAACTAGCATCCACATTTAACTCTTGACATCCCAATTCTCTAGCTAGTGAGGAACAGCTGCTTGGTCAGACCAAAGAGTATAACCCATGCTAGTCTTATATAATTGATGATGTACGAACACATCAATTCGTCGACTATGGAAGATTTCAATACATTTATAATTACACATGTAGAGATGCTTACTAGTTGTGATCCAATCATAAGTTCTCTCATGCTATGAATCGTATTGCAAACATTCAGTAAGTGAGTTTAAGATCCAATCATATACACAAAATATGTACACTCAAATAGTAAATCTTTATTTATCTAATAAATATGTACAAATCATAAGATGATTATCTTAGGACATCTCTCAGACTTAACACCCATAATGTATTTCGAGGAAATTTTTTGAGTGCATACCTGATAACGTCATGGTTCTCCACTTGCTATCCAATCGAGTGGAGTCCATTGAGAAGGTCCTTGATCTAGGCATGTAGCTGACTTGTCGATTCTCCTTCCTGCATTTTAATATTATACACATTTACTTACTTTGGTGTTGGAAGTTTCTTCGTGTAGCTCAATTAGCTTGTCCCATAGGTCCTTCGCACTGATGAAGGGTCCGACTCGGTTGAGTTCTTCCTTGGTTAAGCCACACTAGAGGGTCTAAGTAGTTTTAGCATCGACTTCAATCTTCTTCTTCGTGGCATTGTCCCATTTGTCACATCCAAGTGGTGCTCCATCTTTGTTGGTGGGGAGCGTGAATCCAGTTTGAATCATGATCCACATCTCTACCTTGGTCTTTAGGTATTACTCCATTTGGCCCTTCCTTCCAATAGACAAAATCTTTGCTAAAGAAGAGAGGCAGTCAGGAAGTGTTGTACCCTTCTTGATGTGCCATTAAATAAAATGCACACATAAAATTAATGAGAAAAAAATGTCCCAAGACTTCTTGGATTAGCAATTCTAGAGAGAGAGAATAACGAAAAAAGAAACAATAAAAATGAGAAAAAAAATTTGTTTGACTAGTGGTTGCACCGATTTTAGAGCGTCTCGCTCTAATACTAATTATAGGATCGAAAAGCGCTAGAGGAGGGTGGGGTGAATAGCACGTGTCGCTTTTTCTCATTATTTGTAAACTCGTGTCTTTTTAGTTTAAGAGATAGCAGCAGAAATAAAATCAAACACAAAGACACCTTTCTTTTTTACTTAGTTCACAGCTGGCAACTACTAGTCCAAGGCTCATAGTCTTTGTCTGCTTTCGATGAATAATGCACTAATAAATCTCCTTCTCCAAATAGCAACTCGGAGATAGAGATTCATCTTTTTATAAAGATGAGGAACGGTAACAAGTTTACCATTTTTTTCAAAACCAAGTACAGAAAGATGATAAGTCAAAACTATAATTATACCAACAATGAGAAGTTCTGAACTTAAGCACGGTTGTCGGAGCAGGGGTTCGGCGTTGTAATGGCATTTCTGGATCGTAGCATGAGTAGGAGTACTTGGAAGATCATATTCGAGCCTTGGTACGAGGGATTCTTTTATAGGCCTAGATTGGTCTACCAATCCTCCTGATCGATATACCTATCACTTGATCGGTATACCTATCGCCTTGGAAATCGAATCCAAATCCGGTTGATCGATTTATTGATACCATGGATCGGTCTACCTATCCAAACTTTGCTACTCATGCTCCATCATGTTAATTTGTTGATGAGACATTTTTGTCACTTCAGCAGCTCGATCCTTATCCTTGACTGGACCCTCTGCCATGTTAGCAGGTCAACGCTTCTCCCTTTGCTACATCAACTAAGTTGTCCTTATCCTGTGCCATGTCAGCAATTTGAGACTCTACTAGTCCATGTCGGATGCCACATTAGCACACTAAGGGACTTGGCTAACACATCAGCGTTCGATCTACCGATACAACAAATCAAGTTTACCAATCTTGTTCGGTCTACCGATCTAGCTAATCAATCTACCGATCCTATAAAATAAGGGTTAGAATAGAAAATATAAATATTGCATGATTTCAATTTGACAATCCTCTGACAGTCCAATCTCAAATTTACAATTTGAGTGAATCCCTTAGTCAAATTGACGCCTAAATATGTCCCCACAAGGAGGATTTGTCCTGTTTGGGCTTTCTCTGCTCAACATCTGATCACTTGACCCCCAAGACTTTTTGACTTGACCTCCAGTCCTCACTGACCCATCAAGTCCTTCCTATCTAGTGTCCCAAATCTGCTAAGGCTTCCTTGCTTGCCTAGTTACTAGTTCAGCTGACCTACTACGATGTATCATCTACAGGATCTACCTATCATCTTATTTAATGCAAAACTGAAAAATCTCAATTGATACAATCACAAACCGAATGCTGACCTGAGTCCATAGCTAATGTCATAGTTGTTGGGAATTTTGCATACAAAATACATATGTTTTCGATAAAACAAGCAACAGAACTGAAATGATTTACATAAAATTGTTCGAGCATCCCAAAACGACAAGATCATACATGTGTAAGACATAAATGTAGATCAAACGGTTGTATAGAAGATATACATGTTTGGTCATGTTTAGAGGAAAAGGTGATAACCATTATTTTGTAACATTATTTAGGCTCCTATATCCATGCTTTTTGATTTTCTCATGTGCTAAATCCGTGTTTATATTGTATTTCACGAGTTGTATTCATTTTTTGAGTTTTAATGTGATTTATCTTTAATTCATAGTATTTGATGCTAATATTTTCATGCGGTCTTATAGGTGATCAAAACGGTCATGTACTCGAGTTAGATCAATTCAAATTAAGCTCAAAGCTATGGCTAAAGGAAGAGAACCAATCTGGTCTAATCTGGATCATTCATCCAAGATCTGGAGCGATCTAAGTCATCCATCAAAGATCTAGTCCATCCGAATCAAGGGAGGATAGATCATAGCCATTGATCAAGATCTAGAACCTTTGAATCAGATATGAACTTATTCAACCATTCATCAAGATGGAAAAAGGCGAAACGCTCACCCCTAGCGCCCCCGCCAGCCCTTCCCAGGACCAACACGGAGGAGGTAAATCACGGGGACTAGTCTAGCTAGCCCAAACAGTGACCAGTACATGGGAGAAGATAGGAACCTAGCAACTAGCCAGGATTTGATATGACACAATCCATATCTGATCAGAAACAAAATTTTAAGAAGCTTCAATATCAGGGATCATCAATTTGCTACAGTATCATCTTCTCCCAAGCCCGACGCCACCTCATACATGCTTCTTCTCTCCACCACCACCAAGGGCTGGTGGTCCACCTCCATCTCACCAACGTCGGTGAACCATCTCTTCTCCCTCTCCCCCCTCCATCCCTTCTCATGCCAACCTTCTCTTCTCGACCTCAACCTCTCCTGATTGGGAGAGGCTACTACTTCCTCTATCTTCCTCATCCCTTCATCTCCCGATTGGGAGAGGAGGACCCTTCTTCTTCTCTGATCGGATCCGAGATGAGAGGAGAAATCCATCTAACGACCGACCATCTCCTAAACCTCATCACCTACTATCCTATTAGGAGCACCCATATTCGAGTTTCCTTTACGTAGCTACCTCCACTAGAGTCCCCTCCCGTATTCGAGAGTCTTCTCCTCCATTCACAACTTCTCCGGATCAGGAGAAGTGTCACCAATGGAGTTCTTGACCGATTGGCAAAGATCTCCACCCACAGTCATTTCCTTCATCCATCTTCCTTGCCTTTCATCCCTCCCACAACCTTCACTTCGATCGGGACTAACCAAGCGCAATCACAACTCTTAAACGATGGATTTTCCATCGGAGAAGCTCCATCTATCCACAACCATACTCCACAGCAAATCCGGGGCAACATCTTCTCCTTTTTGACGATTCTGTAGCCTTCATCGATTTTGGACAACTTCTTCATGGTGGTTTGGTTTTTGTTTATGTGGTTATCTATCTTGAGTTGTGGATTGTAATGAAGTTGTCTCCTCCTCTTTGAATTGCTTGCATTTAGTTCTTTTTGTTTCTCGCCTATGAAGTGTTTGATAAAAGGCTTGTTAGGTTAGTTTTGCTTATGGTTTACAATTTCTTAGTTTATTTGATTGCAATCTTATTCATGTTGAATGATAGAATAGTTATGTTCATGCTTTCATTTGGATGTAATTAGGTTTGGTTAGATTAGTGTTATGCTACCGTAAATGTACGGTTACGTCGTCAATAATAAAAAGTATTGAATCCACAAGGACTGAGGTTTAATAACTAGTGAGTCTATGAATCAAGTTATCTAAACTATTGAATTGTTTGAAAGCTTGTGAATCAGAGGAGATAATGAGAAAGAGAGTGTTGGTTGCTAGAGAATTGAGGAAGATTGTGAGGGTTTAGAAAGTTGAGAAGGTTTGTGGGAAGATTCTAAGTTTTCAGTTTCACTACGATGCTAGATAATGTCCCTAGAACATGTTCATCTCCTTATTCTCAATACATATATCTATGTAGGAAAGGATTAGTCCATATTTCAAGGTCATTACCCCAGGAAGTGGTTATTAATCGATACCCTTTGTCACTAAGGGTATATAATAAGTCTGGTTGCATGAATATCCTTTGTCACTAAAGATCCCCCATTTATCTAGCCCAAAAGCAATCTTAAAATAGGAATAAATCTTTCACATCTACATGCATACTCACATACACATTTTGTTAAAAATATACACGACACAACACACAGCACAATAAGTAAGCATTTCATAGAAATAAGGAAATGGCATATCTATAGTTCATACATTATCAATCACACATCATAATTCGGACATGCGTATCTTGCTAACATGGCCAAGGAGACAATGTCATGTGTAGGAAGCTAATTGATTATCTAATTGTCTATTATTCTTTAACTCACTTATGTCATTACATATATGTGAGACATACCCGGTATCTAATACCTAAGTGTTTAAAGAAATAGTATGAGATCCAATCTCAAAGATATCTAAAGGAGATAGGGCATTAGATGTCTTTCTCTTCTTTATGGACTTAAGACAAATCTTGTCGTTTCTTCTCTAATATCTCATCTTAGCATAATGGTAATATAGGCCCTTTGGAGCTAGTTCTTCTTTATTGGCCTTGAGAATAATTCTCAAGTTTCAAAGTCAATCCAAGAAGTTCGGCTCGGTGAGTTTGTTTGTTTCTAATAGTCGAGCTTATATGCAAAGAAAATATTTTTATTCTAATAAACTAGAAATACACAATTGAGCAAATTTGAGAGAGATGATTTATTTCGTAAAAGTAAATAATTTACACATAAATATGAAATTTCACTTATTTATCGAATTCAAGAATCCTTACTTCAAATTCGTGAGATGTAAGTTTTCTCCAAGGGGTTGATATCCGCTATCGATAAGAACAACCTTGGCTTTAGCACAACAAATCATTCTTAGCTCTAGTTGTAGGTATCAAGTATACCGATTATATATCACATATATGTAACTATCACATTATGCTATCAACTAATTGATATTTGCATAAACATTGGGTTGTTAACACATTAACAAGTATACATCCAATGTATATCACCCAACTTTACCTCTATCCACGTTCACCTTGGCTTTGGCACAATAAATTAATGTTTTAAGTTAAAACCAACCCGTTAATCATGAGATCGTATCTCAATGGTTCAAACATATTTAATTTCAGATTGAGCTTGACTTTGGCCAACAACTCAAATAAAGAATTAAACTCTAGTTCTTACCATATTAACAGAAGGTGTAGGCTTTAATATTTTTCGTAAAGGATTTAGATCACATCTTCTTTTCATGCATATGTTCTTTCTATATGACATCACACACATGCCATAAATGATGACATGACATATCGCACCCATGACATAATTATATCTAATTATGACATAATTAATTAATACATCCACATGGCATGAATAATGGCATTAATTATGTCATATTTATCATAATATATTTTATAAATAAAATATGATCAAGATTTGATTTTCATAAATCAAGATTCCTTTAATTAAATTAGAAAATAATTTTTCAAAATTTAACACATATTTTATCTCAAAAAATATCCTTAATCAAGAAAATCTAATCAATTAGAAAACAAATCCCTAATTTTAATTTCCTAACAAATTAGGAAATATATGATTAAGGTTTCTTAATTAAATTAGAATATTTTAATTTTGAAATTTCTGAAATTATTTTAGAAAGTTTCCATACATAAAATTTCCTAATAAATTAGAAAACTTTCCAAAAATAGATTTTTTTTTTAAAACTCCAGAATCTTTTCAAATTGAAGATTTCTTAATTAACTCAAAATATTTCAATTCTGGAATTTTTGGATTTATTTTAGAAACTTCCCAAAAATAGAATTTTTTAACAAATTAGGAAACTTTTCAAAAATAAGTTTTTTTTAAAAACATCATAATCTTTCCAAATTGAAATTTTCTTAATTAACTCAAAATATTTTAATTCTAGAATTTCTGAAATTATTTCAAAAACTTTCCATAAATGAAATTTCCTAACAAATTAGGAAACTTTCCAAAATTAGAATTTTCTAAAAATTCCAGAATCTTTCCAAATTGAAAATTTGATTTATTATAGAATACTTCCAAAATGAAATTTCCTAAATTATTATAGAAACTTTCCAAAATTTGAATTTCCTAACAAATTAAGAAACTTTTCAAAAAAAAGAAAATCTCAATAAAATAGAAAAAAAAATCAAAAAGTAATTTATGACCAACTACGACTCATAAAGTAATTTTTATGATTATGTCAAAGCACGGTCAGACTTTGATTTCACTGTTGGGTAGCCCGACGCGGATGCGTGCTTTAGATGTTTCACAAAACATGCACAGCGAAAATAAAAATATAATAAATTCCTAATTTATTATAACACACACATCCATGCATGCAAGATATAGCACGTGTAGAAATAATCGCAATATAAAATTTTACGATAAGAAATTTATTCTAATTATACCTGACGCATGATGTGTAGCGGGAATGACATCAACCAAGCGATGCTCTGGAGCCTCGCCTCTACTCGTATCCACGCCGAGTATCTTCAAGATGACTTCGAAAGTCATGAGTACCGTCCTCACAAAAGGTACTAGCCTTGCGTGTGAAGATGAGATTTGCTGCACGGAGAGTACGACACCAAACGGAGAGAAATGACTAAAAAGGGCGCTTGCTGTCCAGCCGAAAAAGGGAGTTGTTTGCCCCTTGTTCTTCACTATCCAGTTTCCATAGTTTCTATCTTCCAGCCTTCTTTGGCGTTGCGGAGCTCTTCTTGGTCGGAGATCCCAACTCCGGTGATTCTCTGGACAGTAGGGAGCTGCTAGCTAGAGAGGAGATGGTGGTCGGAGGAGATGGTTGGCTGGAGTTGGCTAGGGCGACGACACAAGGAGAAAAGATCTCCTTGTGTTGGGCGGCGGCAAAGAGAAGAAGAGGAGGAGGAGAAGACTTTTTGGAAAAGCCTAACCTTTAGGTTTAATCCAAAACTCTTATTAATTCTCTCCCTATAGGAGAGTATTTATAAGCTCTTCTTAATGACTTGGGGAGCAAGTCATCTCATAAGCTCAAACCCAACCCATTAAGCCTTAACCAAAAGCTTAACCCATTAAGCTATTGGTTTGGTTCTAAACCAAACTAATTTGATTCATTATTAAACCAAAGAGTGTCCATCATATCTTCAAAAGGCATGGCCCATCCGCACTTTCGTTTCGACAAATAACTTTCCATATTTATCATTTGTTTGGTCCAACCAAACTTTGTCTCTCTCGATTTGAGAATCAAATTCTCAAACTTGTTTTAAGTCTTTCAGATAAACTCATAGTGTGTGTGACCTTATAGGTTCCCGATTATGTTGGTTATCCATAATTAACCATTAATTATGGAACAATCATGAGTGACACTTAGTAGTACATCATGATCCTCAATTGACTGAAAAGTTAATGGTTGATTCCAGAACCACTTTTGAATCTTTCAACAACTACAATGACTCGAACCTCATTCCTTTCACTTGTCTTATATCCACTTGGTTCAAGATATGATTTACGTGTCTGTCCCACTAGGCTAACTACATCACACCTAGCCCAAGTAGTAGTTTCTTTTCTTACAGATTCAAATTACTTAGACATATGTCCAAGAGTCCCGTACTCTTAACATGTAATGCTTTGGCCAAAGACATCGAGAATAATTCTGACAAACGATCGTAGGGTATACGTCTCCATATAAGGTGTGGTGAAACCTTTGTTGGCTATTCAATCACCTTCGGGCACTTTGACTTATACCCAATTATCCCGAGTCCACACCTCCTCATAGATGCTTGCTTAAGATGTCAAAGTATAAGTCTCCATAACTAAGATGACTTGAATACATCAAGTCGAAGAAAACTCGCACTTAAGCTATAATGAGATCTTCATTGACATATCTATATATATAAAGAACCATACGAAGTCTCATGGCAAGTCACTCCAATGAACTAGTTATCATTAACTATCCATGTTTAACTCTCGACATCCCAATGTCTCCAACTAGTGAGGAGCGGCTTCTTGGACAAGCCAAGGAGTATAACTCGTGCTAGTCTCGCAGAATCAATGATGTCCAAACTTATCAATTCATTGACTAGGGATGGTTTCAATACATTCATAATTACACATGTAGAGATGCTCACTAGTTGTGATCCAATCACAAGTTCTCTCATATTATGAATCATATTATGGACATTCAGTAGATGAGTTTAAGATCCAATCAAACATATAAAGAATGTTCACTCAAATAGTGAATCATTTATTTATCCAATAAATAAGTACAAATCATAAGGTAATTGCCTTAAGACATCTCTCAAATATAACAAAAGATTAAAAAAGTCGTAGATGTTATTCACCCCCTCTCTAGTGACAATCAAATCCTACATGAAGTTCCTGTGAATGCAGCGGAAGGTCTTTCGCAGGAGCTAGGCAACAACCAAAGTTCTCGTCTCAATGGGGAAGAGAAGAAGGAAGAATAAGAAGCTCAAGAATTCAGCATGCTGAATTGAAATCAGGCCTCTTCCTAATATACTAGCCCATTTACGGAGACCATTCCCATAATTCATCTCATAATCCATTAACAACTCATTAATATTAACGAACTAAATTATTAGATTCTACACATGTAATCCACATTCGATAACTTAAATCCCCTTCATACAACATGTATTAGATCATTTAATGAGGATTAATTCTTAATGACAATTGCGTGTAATATTAATTCACATATTAGTTCACCGAATAGAGACATAATCCTTCATTCATCCCCTTTAACACTCGAGTTGCGCTCAATATAATGACATGACTAATTTGAGATTGGGCCACGTAGATGCATTTAACTGGGATGGGTCGGATACTAACTGTATCAATCACCAAAAAAATATTTTAGCCACCCAGAGAAATATTTTGGTCGATGTCTTGATGGACCAACCAACAATTCTTGATTAATAGACCTCCATAAATAAAGCGAATAATTTTTTTCTTTTAATCAATTTATATGCGTTGATCAACTAACATTCTAATAGAATATAAAATTTGGTCACCCAAAATAACTTCAGTTGTCCAAAACTTCAGTACTTTAGATTTCAAATGTGTTTAGTTTGGTGACCTTATGTAAATATTTGGCCAATCAATTTTTGATTGCAAGAGTAATGTAGTGTAATCCTCATACAACCTCACTAAGTGCTGTCAAAAGGGTCAGGCAGTTTGTAGACCGACACATCATGGGCTTTGTTAGTCACAAATAAAAATTATCTTTTTAATTTCTTTAGGTTTTAATCTACTAATAATTTTAAAAAATAATTAAAATATTTTGGTTGATAAAATTAGTTCTACCTGATGATTCACTGAAATACAATATCAATTTTAACCTATCATGGCACTTAGTGGGCTTAGATAAGCCTGATTGATTGACACCTCTGACCTTGATACTTCTAGTTAACTAGAGAGATCACTCATAGTAAGAACTACAAGACCAAGCCCGACTTTAAAATTTAAGTTACCTATCATGGCTCTTAGTGGGGGCTTGGATAAGCTCGATTGATTGACACTTCTAACTTTGATACCTACCATCGCAAATTAGCAAGATCACCCACAATTAGAGAAGTCTGATAGACCGACTCATGGTGGAGTGGGCTGATCAGTGGTGGACAAGTCATTTGGTGGAGCGGGACGAGTCGACCTATCATTTCACTATAAAAAAAACAATAATTTTATAACAAATTTTACTAAAATATTGAATGCAAACAAAATTTGTGACAAATTTAGCGACGAAAAATTATTCGTCCTGAAATTCTTGTCCCAAAACTTTGCGACAAAAATATGTAGATTCGTCGAAAATTTTGCAAAAAAAATATATTTTTGTAGCAAAATTCGTTCCTATTTTGTGATGAATTATTCTTTCGTCGCAAAATTCACCATACACAAATCTGTGATGAAAACTAGATTTGTCGCAGATCTGTAACGAATTTGCGATGAAACCTAGATTCGTCGTAGATTTGCGATGAAAATAGGATTCGTCATAGATTTATGACGAAAACTATATTCGTCGTAGATCTGCGATGAAAACTGTATTCATCACAGATCTGCGATGAATGTAGGTTTCATCGCAGATCTACAATGAATTTACGACGAATCCAGTTTCGTCGCAGATCTACGATGAATCTGCAACGAATCCAGTTTTTGTCGCAAATCTGCGACGAATCCTGTTTTCATCGCAGATCTGCGATGAATCTAGGTTTCGTCACAGAATTACAATAAATTTTCTATGAATCCATTTTCATCACAGAATTACGATAATTTTGCTACAAATTTATTTTCGTCGCCAAATTTTTCATAGAATGTAATTTTTAAAAAAAATATTTATTTCAGGAATTTACACATTCTATCATTCATCCATACAAATATACATTCTACACATCATAATTATACACATCATAATTATCATTCATCCATACAAATGCACATTCTACACATCATAATTATACACATCTTACACATCATAATTGAAAACAAACATATCTAAAATAAATGTGTTAAATATAGCAAATAAAATAAAATAAAAATGGGCATTAATTGAGGAAAAATCACTACATAAATTTTTCGAAAATTTTTGAAAATTTTTCGAACGTTAAATCAAATTTATATGAATTGTTTGAGGAAGTTACTATTTAAATGAGGAGTTGATTGTTTTAATTTTCCTAAGCATTTAATCATAACCCTAAGTTTCGATTAATACCCGATCTCCTCTCCTCACTCGACACTCCTCTCCCCGATCCTCATTTCTTCCCTTGACTTTAGCTGGCTACCGGGACTTTTTCCTTTCCCAAGCCTCTCCACCACCGATCTCTTTGATCTTCCTTTCTCTTGATCTCCGGCCGCCATCTCAATCTTTCGGTCCTTCTTCTCCAGCCTTTCCCTACGACGCAGTCGCCGCTGGCATTTTCTAGTTTGCGGCCACCGTCACTAGCGCACAGCCGTCGCTGCTAAGTCACAATCAAGACCACTGCCGACGTCACACCTATATTGCAACAGGCGTTTCAGGCACACCTCTTCCTCGAGACTACGACCAATGGCCACAATCTCGCTGTGATGCTTGGAGCAACTGGATCAACCCCACTCATCGCAGCCATTGTGATCAGCCTTGCCAACCAATCTATTACTTCAATATGTTGTCTGACACATCATATTTATCCAGCTGCCTTGATACAGCCACTGTAGCCCCATTCCAGTGTTGGTCAGTGGCCACTTCTAGCTAGTTTGAAGATCCGACGGTCACCACAACAATATAAGGGAGATTAGTAAATAGTGAGTTGGTTTAAGGCTTAGTTTATTTGGTCTTTTTCCAATTGGAAACAGGTGATTTTGGTTGGAAGAATTTTGGCTAGTGTTTGCGGTGCAATTCCGGCCAATACAGCAGCTGTCGGTCATCGCTACTTTGATCCAGCCACCACAACAACATATAATTAATCTGGCTGCGAATTTCAATTTATTAGGAATTTAAACTAGCTTTGATTATAGATTTATAGTGATGTTAGAGATGGATTTGCATGTGGTAATGTAGTATCGTTTGATTAATGAGTTGTGATGGAAATTAGGAAGTTGGATTTATGTAATTATGATGTGGTAAGAGATGTGTGAACGATTTTGATGGTTGTGAAATGTGTGG
>JBBUKS010000104.1:4457130-4470590 GCA_038050645.1 Hedychium gardnerianum | reverse complement strand
AATATCATATCATTGTGGAGATATCTAAATACCTTTGGTCCTAACAATCAGGTCCTCCAGACCTATCGAATCCACCTGCTAGATGTTAGGTCCTCTTGACCCATCTAGACTTCCTGTCTGGTTCCACGATCTGTCGAGACTTCCTTTGCCTAGTATCGGGTCCTCTAGACCTACTAGGGCTTTCAGAGTTGCGATCTTGCACACTAGATTAGTTCACCAGATAATAAGACTTAACTTTGAACCTTTGTCAACATCAAAACATAGGTTTGATTATGGTACTCCCTACACCAACAACACCTTTTGAGGTACTTTATGGTAGAGCATGTAAATCTCCTATTGTATGGGATGACGTTGGTGAATGTCAACTCTTGGGCTCGTAGAGCATTCAGCGGGATGCTGAGCTAGTACGGATTATTAGAGAGAAACTATTGACTGCTCAGAGCCGACAGAAAAGTTATGCAGATCATAGATGACGACTTTTAGAATTCGCAGTGGGTGATCATGTATTTCTTCGTGTTTCACCCATAAAAGGAGTTAAAAGATTTGGGTTAAAAGGGAAGTTGGCTCCCAAATTCATCGAACATTTTCATATTCTAGAGCAGATTGGTGTTGTTGTGTATCGACTAGTATTACCCCTAGCTTTAGCAGACGTGCATAATGTCTTCCATGTTTATATGCTGCGAAAGTATGTTTCAGATCCGACACATGTCTTGATGGATCTCCCACTCCCACTACAGCCTGATGGGACATATGAGGAACTACTCGTTCGTATTCTAGATCGCAAGGATCATCGATTGTGGAACAAAACTATCCACCTTGTGAAGGTTGGGTGGCAGAACCACTCCGATCAAGAAGCAACTTGGGAGCGTGAGGATGATATGCTCACTAAATATCCTAATTTATTCTCCTCAGGTATCGATTTTCCTCTAGTACTTAAATTTGGGGACCAAATATTTTTAAGTAGGAGAGGATGTTACGTGTTGGATTTTTATTTCCCCTTTTTCTTTTTTTTCTTTTATTTTTCTTTTCTCCCATGGTTTTCTTCGCCGCGTGCAAACCAGTGCTCGCCGGCTATGCCCGTCGTTGCCACACATTGCCACGCACACCCTCCACGCATCGTCGTTGCATCTCTTCTCTTCTCTATATCTTCTCCTTCCCTTCCTTCATAGACACAACACCTACAACAGGCCTCTTCTTATCCTCCTCCGTCAAGGACCAACAACATCTTTGCTGTTGTTTTCTCCTCCAGCAGCTATCGACGATAGCCCTAGGTGTTGCCTTTTCCAGCCAACAACCTCTTCTTTTCCTTCTCTTTCACCTCCAGTGTTTCACTACTGTCCTTGCTACTTGGCAGCAACTGCCGAAGCTCGTCAGTTCTCGCCAGGGCGAGCCGAAGCCACCAATGAAGGGGGAGAAACAAACTTAAGTGCTGCCCTCTTTTACAACAGCCAACGAAGAAAGGAAAAGGAGCCCTAGTCACTATTTTCCCAGCAATAAGGTAGTATTTTATCTTTTATTTGTCTAAGAGCAGTAGCTCTTCATCCTCATTGCTGCCTTTGTCAGCCAACATCAGCCTTATCTTTGTTTGGTTGTGTTTTTTTTTTCAAGTTGTTATTCCTTGCAGCAAGCAACAATTACTCACTTGATTTAAGAGCCTCGTATGAGTTGAAATGCCTTTGTGGTTTCAACCATCAAAGGAAAATTTCGAGGTATCTTTTAGTATAAGTTTTAGTCTCATTTAGGATGGGAAGCTTAGGTAATGAGATTAAAACAACATCGAGTCGTAGTGACTATTTTGATTTGATTGTGTTATGATTTGTATTGAATATCATTTTGAGTAGTTGATGTATTTTTATATGATACTTGTAGAGACGAGTTCTAGTGGAGCACGATGAGCTGCCGACACTCGAAGCTTTTGCTGTAGATAAAAGTGGGTAACTTCTATCTTTGACTCTTATACATTTCCTCGTGCATGAATAAATAGATACAATACATTATGTAGATATTTGGATTACTGTTTTCCAACTAGAAGGATTAAAATCATACTTAACATAGATAAATGGGTGTTAATTTAATTAAATCATGGGAGGGTAAATAATTGATGTTATGTCACATCCACATGTGGGCTTCTTATGGGATGAAGATGGGAAAGGGTGTTTGAAAAATGAAATGGATATTCTGACTTACTCTTCTATTGATACCTGTCTTTTCGATTTGCTTTACCTTCCATATTCCAGATTGTTGATAGTCCTACTGTTGATACTAGCTTTTATCAGTACCTTATGATGATAAATTATCAAGTCGATCAAGTTGAGTTGAGTTGGTTGTTTATGATGGTATTAAAATGAAAGAACAAAGATGATAAAAATAAAAATACTAAAAGTAAAAACTTTGAGCCTAGTTTTATACTAGAGTACTTGACCGTACACATGAGATATGTGGTGGTGTGATGTAGCCTTTAGTTAGTCTTGATTTGCGTGATGACGCCTTATTGTCGTAGTCCACCAGTGTGGGTTTTAGCCCGTGCGTTAGATAACGTATGACATTATTATACTCTCAGGTATTGGCTCTTGTTGCTCATTTTTAGTTGATTTATCAGATTTAGATCATGGTTGATACATGTTGATACTCATATGCTTATGACATTTATCCATGTTGATCTTATACCATGGATGACCTGTTTACCTGTTGATTACATAATAAAATTTGAGAATTGATTTTAATTGATGATAACAACTGAAGATGATTATAAATATATATTTATGTATCAAAGAGAATTTTAAGAACTTACAATTGTAATAAGAGATTGTGATTTACTCTACTTTTTTGACTTTTTAAATAAGATTAAATTCATGCATATCTTTCCTAATTACCCACTTAGCCATTTGACTTACTGTCTCCTTTTCTTGACCTCTAGTTTTGCATACATAGGTATCATTTTGATATTATTGTTGGTTTCATCTTGTACATAGAGTCGCTCAGAAATCTCAACCTGCTGATTCTTGGTTTGACATATTTTAGTTTTGATGTATTCATGTTTTATTTTATCGTTGTTTTAGTCTTACATGTTTTGGTTGTATAGAAAGCATATGCTATAAATAAATATAATTAAGGAACTCCTTGATAATTCTATCCCTATAGTGTCCATGTATATTTTCCTATATTATCACCGAGTGGGGTACCGAGAATTATACCCCCGGGGCGTGACAATATAGTTTTTCTAACAATTGGCATCAAAACCTTGTGGATATTATGATTTTTCATGAATAAAAACCCTAATTATGAAAAAAAATGGGAAATTATGAATTGTTTTTGTTGAAATGTATGATTTTAATTTAGAATTATATATTATGGATTCGGGGTTTGTTAATCACCAAAGTGATCAACTCTGTGAAATTTATGATTCCAATATTATATAGTTGTATATGAAGCAATATGAATGGCATATTTTGGGTTAATTAAAATTTATTGTTATAATATATAGATCACCCAAAGGTGTATAGTTGCTTATAATTAATGATATTAAAGGATTTATTAGCATACTTAGTGAATGCTTGTATATCCAAAGATAGCATGCAATGTTATTTTAAGTATGGTTGTTAGCCCATTAAAAATATGTTCATTTAATATCATTGTCATTATAGTTATGCATTTGAGTATCACCTAAAGGTGAACTAAAATACATTATTAAAGTTGATTTTGGTTTGAATTCATTAAATTTACTTAAAGTATTAATGTGTGAGTTTGTGTAAATGTTTGTAGCTTTCAATAATATGTTTACCTTGGGAAATGGAATGATTAAGTTCAATGGGTTGAATTATGTGGATTGGTTTGAATAAATCTAATTTTAACTGGGTGTTATGGACCTTGATATGACATTGGTAATGGAACAGAAGCCCACAACCATTATTGAGACTAGTACAAAAGCTGACTAGACTCTTTAAGAGACTTGAGAGTAGGGATGTAAACGAACCAAGCTGAGTCAAGTTTTGTGGTGTTTAAGCTTGTTTGATAAATCAATCAAGTCAAGCCAAGTCGAGCCGAGCCTAAACTAAACCAAGCCGTTGAAATCATTGTTCAAGCTTGGCTTGGTATCCTTTTATGAGCTTGAGCTTGGTTTGAGCTTAGTTCGTTCAGATGTTATCGAGTTCTCAATTCAAGCTTATTTGATTGTTTGAAACTTTTACATTTTAAGCTTGTTTGATTGGTTATTAAGCTTGATAATATAAAGTTGTTTGTTCATTTTGAAAGTTTCTTTGTTTATTTAGTATGTTAATAAGAGTTTTATTAATGAACATAGTTCACAAATATTATTTATGAATGTTGTTCTCGAATATTATTCAAGAATGTTATTTACGAACATTGTTCACGAACGTTGTTCACGAACATTATTTACGAACATTATTCATGAACATTTACGATCTAACCACATATATGTTCAAGCTTGTTTATTTAGTTTAACGAGTTGTTCAAGCTTATTCATTTAATTGATCTTGTATGTATTGAACGAACATAAATAATCTCTTACCTAGCCAAACACCAAGCTTGTTCACGAACGTTTGGCTACTTGGGAGTGGTCTAATAAGTTGAGTTTGAACTTAATGAAAACGATGATGGCTAAAAATGTCAAGTCATTTATGCCCAAAATTGACAGTGCAAGGGAATTCATAAAAATGATTAAAGAGTACTCATAATAAGAGATTACTAATAAGTCTATCGTGGGAATCTTAATGAGTGAGTTGACAACTAAGAAATTTGATTGGTCTCAGCCCATTCATGATCATCCGACAAGTATGGCAAATCTAGTAGCAAAGTTGAAGTTGATGGGAATGAATGTTAGTGAGTCATTCCTAGTATAGCTTATCATCAACTCATTTCCTTTTTGAGTTTGGACAGTTCTAGGTGAATTATAACATCATTAAAGAGAAATGAAACTTTCAAGAAATTAAGACTATATTGGTTCAGGATGAAGAAAATAAGGGATCACTCCATCCATTTGTTGACTCATGATAGAGTCGGTAGCATCAAGGTTAAACCAAGTAAGAAGGGTAAAATATAAAGGCAAGGCAAATTAAAGAAAGTGGAGTCCATAAAGAAAAGAAGTGTTATTTTTCGATAAAAGTGGCCACTTAAAGAAGGACTATCCGAAAAGAAAGAGTTGGTTCGAAAAGAAAGTTAAATACTCAGTAAATTTTGAATCAAATGTTATTGAAGGTCTAATAATACCTAGAGTTGGATTCTGGTGCAACTACTTATGTGCCACATATTATGCAGGAATTCCTTTGGATCTGAACCATAAACAGAACTGAATTGTTTCCGTATATGGGGAATAGAATGAAGGCATGAATAGAAGGAATTGGGATGTACATATTGATCTTGGATACTGGCTATTCTTTAGATCTAGAAAATTGCCTTTATATTTCTATATGTGCTAGGAATTTAATTTCTGTTGAAAAGTTGGATGATGTAAGATTTAATTTAAGATTGGAGATATTCTATTTTATTTATATAAACATAAGTACTATTATGGTTCTGGTCATAGTTCGTAGGATCGTGATCCTATGTAGGATCGATTTAGGGTTAGGATAAGATCGGTCGGGATCAGATTGTAGAATCATACAATCCTACCAAAAATCCTTGAAATTTTATGATTAAATATTATTATAATTGTACATGATTAATAATTAAAAAAATTGACTAAAAAGGTCATTTGCATATAAATAAATTAATAATTTTGTATATGCATGCTACCGTTGATACTCGACACCACATATGACATTATTACCTATACAAGTTTAAATTAACTAGTAATTTAACTACCATTCTAGCACAGTAGCACTCAATAATATTTATATTTTTCATATCATAAAATAAAATACTATAAAATTTCTACTAACACAATAACAATAATCACTTTCAAGCTCAACACAAAAATAATCCATATAAATACACATTCAATCAATAGAAGTCACATCAACTCCTCCAAATTCTATAGCCAAAATAACCTAGCGTACTCTTAGCACTTGCATCTTAATTCTAAACATATATACAATCAGTTTGTATAATTAGAAGTCATTCTCAAATTCATAACAATCATCTCCAAATCCATAATCTTCATTGTGGCCAACAATTTTAACGAGTTCATCCTCCTTTGACATTTGAACAACATCTTCATTGACCACATTTAAACCATCTTCATTCTCATCTTCATCAACCAAGTGAAAGCTTTGCATTTGATTGACTTGTTTTCTCTTTCCACTAGATTCACTAGGTGTTTCATCAACTACATGAAAAACAAAAAGTGAATGTAATAAATTTAGAACTAGTATGTAAAAGTTAAAACCCAATGGAACTTTACATGATGATTGATGATAAATAAAAATAGCTTATCAATCCTCATTATATGTCATGTAATGATTTCAACCTCATCATTTTCCTCATCATCAAAAGTGTCATGATTTTGATTTTCATCTATAATTCTCAATCATTCATTGTCTTTTGGTAATACAGGATCTTCTATCCCTGTTATCCATTCATCATCAGAAGGAAGATCTTCAAATGGATCTTTTCAACATTCATCATCTTTTGTTTTTCTCTTTCCCTCTCTCTTTATTTTAATCTTAAGTTATACAACACAAAATCCAAATAATGCATCCTTTTTTGGGCTAAATGGTTCCTCCTTTTTGAATGCACCTATTTTTCAATGAAAGAGTATAAAGTATCAATACACAGAATTTGTTATAAAGTTTTTCAATAGTTTAGGTTGTTTAGCTACTTAAAAGATTAAATAGCATAAGAAAAAAAACATTACCATTTCAAATGCACTCCAATTATGTTCACATCATGAAGAGCTACATGTTAAACGTAAACTCTAATAGCAAATATTTGCAGCTCTGGGCTATTGTCCCCAAAAGAATGTCACCAATCAGCTAGAGTAAAAACAAAACATAAAAAAAATCTAAATCATAAATATTTTTTATTACCATCAATTGAGTCTAAAATTTAAAAATAATAATTAATAACCTGGAGATTTTGTGTTCCTTGATTGAATAGCATTTTTAATGCCAAATAATCCTTTTGCCATTCTGAATATGTCCAATTGTTGGTCAATTTTATCCCAATCAGCAACAGCAGGAACAATTTTGGCCATACATTCATAAAGTCCATGCATGACATTCATCTAGTTGGAAAATTTGACTATAATGATATTGAGGATTCAAATAATAGTCCACAAGATGCAAAGGTTGACTAAGCATGCTTTCCCATCTGTTATCAATAACAGAAAAAGCTGGCTCATATCTACAAAATAGTGAGAAATTCAATAACCACATAACTCAATATCAGAATTAAACACATAATAAATTCAATAATATTCTACCGCTTTTCGGCACTCCTTAAGTTTGTCTTAATCTCCTCCTTTGCATGTTATATTGCTTTGTAGGCAAAATCTATAGCAGGCTTATCATCAAAATCAACCATTCTCAAAACCTTTATAAGTGGTGATGCAATCTTTAAGCACAATTCAACATTTTGCCAAAAATTTTGAGTGTCAAAAATGATGTTGCAAATTTCTTGTTCTTTTTTCCTCTTAGAATGTGAGTTGCCTCTCCATTTTTCAAATGCAAAAAAAAAAATAATTAGCTCACTTTTCAATACAAGAAGGTGTCTCAAAGTCAAATATGATGTGGCAAAACGAGTAACGCCAGGTCTAACCAACTCCTTGCCTTTTGTGAACTCTTTCATCCAATTAACGACTGTACCCCAAGAGTAAATATAGGAGACCACTAATTTAGCATTTGCTATGGTTTCTTTTTGCATTAGATCATGCATGTCAAAATCCTCTAACATCAAATCCATACAATGAGTAGCACAAGGAGTCCAAAACAAAATTTTCCTTTTCTCCATTAACAATTTCCCAACTGCTTTATAATTAGCAACATTCTCTGAAACAACCTGCACAACATTTTCCTCCCCTACCCTTTCAACAACATCATCCAACATTTCAAATATCTTATCAATAGTTTTTAAAATATCAGTTGTTTCTACTGAACATAAGAACACAGCTCCAGATGGACTATTGACAAGAAAATTATACATTGTTCTCTTTCTTTGATCAGTTCAACCTTTTGACATAATAGTGCAATCAGTATTTATCCATTCCTCCTTGTATTTTTGAATCACATTGAAGGTTTCAACCACTTCTCTCTTCATAAAGATGTCTCTTATCTCATAATATGAAGGTAGTTTCAATGCCCTCCCAAATTCTCCTATTTGTGCAACCATTTTAGAAAAGAAAGGATTCTTCACTGCATTAAATGGAATAGCACTAGTATAAAACCATCGAGCTATAGCTTGACAAACTTCATCCCTCTCATGTTTTTTCCACTTCTCATTCAGAGTTGTTTGTTTTCCCTTCAATCCTCTTTATTTTAATAACAAATTCATCCATGGAACCAAATTGTTCAACTTTATCTCCATCTATTGATTTTAATGAAGACGTAAACTTTCTTTTAGTTCTTTTTGAAGAATCTTCACTCTTACATCTTATCAACTCAAGCATTTCTTTCTTAACCTCATCTGAGACTCGAGGACATGGTTCAACATCTTTACATGTGCAAGCCAAGTGATGCTTTAACCGATAAATCCCTCTAGCATGAATGTCATTACAATACTTACATTGAACCTTTTTTGTCGCAGCGTTAATTTCCTTGCCATGTTTCCATGCTTGATCCAAACAGGCACCAAGAGCATTTTTCTGATTTTCTTCACAAGAGGAGCAGACACAGACATTATTTAAGTTGAAAATTAAGAATTTTGTAATTTAAAAATATACAAGTACAACAAATACAAAGAAAATAGAGTTATAGAATACAAAGAAATAAACAACTATGTGGTAAAAAAAAATCAAAAAAGGGGAAAAGTTCAAAACTTCAAACTAGTAATGAAGTACTAAACCAAACACTTTTAGCAACCTGGCAGAGGAGTTTTTTGCAACAAACACTTTTAGCAACCTGGCAGAGAAGGAGTTTTTTGCAATGAAAAAAAAAGATTAAGCATTTACAAAGAATCTAACCTATAAGCAAGCAATCGATGATGATGATGATGACGGTTGATGATGAAAGTTGATGAATCATTATTTGTTCACTTCAGCTAATGTTCAACCTTCAGATTTCGAAGGGTTCAGAGTAGAGAAGATGAATGATTATTGTCGCCGCTCCGATGGAGCCAGTAGCTTCCATCCAATGTGAGTAGGGTGACACGGGACCAGTGGAAGCATAGCACATGTCGCTGACTCAGGGTCGAGCCAGTATGGGGAGAACCAAGCGTGGGCAAGCTACCAGATGGGCCCTGCGGAGGCGGTGCGGTCATGGGTGGCGGAGGGGAAGTATTATGACTATGAGAACAACACGTGCATAGTGGGACACGAGAACAACACGTGCATAGCTGTCATGAAGCGTTGATTTCTATTAAGCAAAAAAGACCTAATAATGCTTTAGGGTTGGGCTGGGGCCTCTGGGCCAAAACAAGGGTAACGACCTAATTTAAAGCCAACAAAGAATGCCCCAACTCAAAAAAATGTGCAGGATCGTCGGATCATAAAATCACTATGATTCTACTTATCTTATGTGATCCCAACTATCCACCACAATTCCACCACAAAAATTGATCTTGAATGACCCTGGATTGATTTTGTGCTTCTAGATTGTAGGATTGTACGATCCTATGATCCAGATCGCGATTTTATAAACCATAGTTTTGGTACTTTAATAAATGGTTTATATCATTTTAATCTTGATGTTAATTTTTCTAAATCTCTATTTTATGTTGAACACATATGATTTATGATTTAACTTTAAGATTGAAGATGGTCTATTTTCTTTATATAAACATGAGTACTATTATGGTTTTAGTACTTTATAAATAGTTTATATCGTTTCAATCTTGATGTTAATTTTGTTGAATCTCTGTTTTATGTTGAACACATAACTGGTAGTAAATGTAGTGCACATAATGAGAATTCTATTTATTTGTGACATCAAAGATTAGGTCACATATCCAAGGAAAGGAAAATGAGGTTATTAAAAAGTGAAATATTATCTCAATTGGATTTTGATGTTTGGGATATATGTTTGGATTATATTAAGGGAAAACAAACCAAACATATAACAAGAAATCTAGATACAAGAAGTAGTCAACCACTTGAAATAATGCACACTGATATTTGTGGTCCTTTTGACATTCCATCTTGGAACAGTGAGAAGTATTTTATTATTTTTATTGATGACTTTTTACATTATTGTTATTTATACTTAATGCATGAAAAATCTCAAGCAGTAGACATCCTTGAGGTGTTCATTAATGAGGTTGAAAGACAGTTTGATAGAAAAGTGAAAGTAGTGAGGTATGATAGAGGTGGTGAATATTACGAAAAAATTAATAAGAGTGAACAATGTCCAGGTCTATTTGTAAAATTTCTTCAAAGTCGAGGCATATGTGCACAGTTTACTATGACTAGTACACCATGCCAGAATGGGTAGCTGAAAGGCGGAATCATACTCTTATGGACATGATTAGGAGTATGTTAAGCTATAGTATTGTACCTTTATCATTGTGGATGCATGTATTAAAGACTACTGAATATTTGCTTAATAGAATTCCTAGTAATGCAGTTCCTAAGACTCCTTATGAACTATGGAGGGAAAGGAAACCTAGTTTAAAGCACATCCATATTTGGGGTTGCCTAGTAGAAATAAAACTATATAATTCACATGTAAGAAAGCTTGATGCAACAACCATTAGGTTACTTAATTGGTTATCCTGAAAAGTCAAAATGATACAAATTTTATTGTCCTAACTATAGTATGAGAATAATAAAGTCAGAAAATGCTCAGTTCATTGAGAATAGTCAATTAAGTGAGAGTGAGAAATCATGAAAAGTGGATATTAGAGAAACTTATGGTGAACTTTCTTTTGCTTAATGTTTCTCCTCAAGTTGTTGTCCCATTTATTATATCACAATTACACAACACGTCGAGATAATAAAATAATAATATCCAAAACCTACAAAATAAACTTATAGAAGATGAATCAACTAACAATGTGCAAGTCACAAATGAACAAATCATAGCAAGACATAAGAAATAGCGTTAAGGAGGTCTGAAAGGTAAAGAAGATCAACTATTTCAGATGATTATATCATTTATTCACTTGAACATGAATGTGACTTAAGCATTGACGAAGATCCAATCTCATTCATACAAGCCATGAAAATGACAATTCTGGAAAATGACTCAATGTTATGAAAGAAGAGTTAAATTTCATGGATAACAATAAAGTATGAGAACTAGTTGAGTTGCCTGAAGGTTCAAAATGAGTTGGCTGTAAATGAGTCTTTAAGACCAAAAGTGACTCGAAAGGCAACATCGAAAGGTATAAAACTAGACTTGTCGCCAAAGGATGTACTCAAAAGGATGGCATTGACTACAAAGAGACATTCTCTCCAGTTTCTAAGGACTCTTTGAGGATTGTTTTAGCTTTAGTGGCTCATTATGACTTAGAGCTTCACAAATAGACGTAAAGATAGCCTTTTTGAATGGTGACTTAGAAGAAGAAGTTTATATGAACCAACCCGAAGGTTTCCTAACCATAGGGAAAAAAAATCTAGTGCGTAAATTAAAGAAGTCAATATATGGACTAAACAAGCTTTCAGACAGTGGTATCTTAAATTCAATGAAATCATTACATCATATGATTTTGAAGAGAACACCATTGATCGGTGTATCTATATGAAGGTCAATGAAAGCAAGTTTACTATTTTAGTTCTATATGTTAATGACATTCTTCTTGTTACTAATGATATCACTTTGTTATATGATGTAAAGAAGTTTCTCTCTAAGAATTTTGAAATAAAATATGTCATAAAATATCACAAGGATTGTTGGGATTGTCTTAGAAGAACTATATCAACAAAGTATTAGAGAGATTCAAAATGGAAAACTACTCCACAGGAATAATTCCAATTCAAAAAGGGGATAAATTTATGAAGGATTAAGTCCAAATTAGTGGACTTAAATCTCCATAAGGTTGGCTTATACTTGATTAAAACACACACGACCAATTGTGATTAAGGAAACTAAACCCCTATTAAGTGATTTAATGTTTTATGCATGAAGGGGGGTTTAGCTTATTGGATATGGATTCAATGTGTAGATCCATTAAACCAATTTATTAACATTAATGGGCTGCTAATGATGAATGAGCTTTAAGGTGGATGGTCCCTGCATGATGGGCTTGGTATATAAGGAAGAAGCTTCCTTTGATTTGGGCATGTTGAATCAAGAGGATTTTGATAGCTTCTTCTTCCTTGGACTCTTCCCCATTGAGACCAAGCTTCGAATGCCACCCAATCCTGCAAAAGATCATTCCACGCTTGTAGGAACTCCAGCAACAAGTAAGAAACAATGGCCCTAGCGATGGATTCAGGTTAGCCTTCGCTTGCCGCTGTATTTGGATTTCTGTTTTAGTCTTAAAGCTTGATGATAGCTAGATCCTGTTATTGATGCATGATTGATTAAGTTCCATGTATCTAATATTGCTTTCAATTGGTATTAGAGCTTAGGATTAGCTTATCGTCTTCTTTTAAGGCGCAAGGATTATTTTTGATGATCTAGTACGTATGCATCGATTTTGCATTCGATTCCATTTAGATGAGTCAATTAATGCATATACGTCGAATATAGCACTGGAAAGCCTAGGATTATAACCTAGAAATCAAGTTTTTCACATTATTCTCGAAGAACATGAATAATAGCATAGTTTTAGGTTTTCTAGAACTAAAAAATCACATTCAGAAATGTAGATTTCCAGTCATCAATCGACTGATGTGGATCACCAATCGACTGATCAATGTAAATTTGGCCACTGAATGTTATCGATTTGATTGAAGCATTCGACTGATTCCATCAGTCGAATGCTATCAAGTCTCAATCGACTGATATACCTAAAATCGTGTACAGAATGGAGTTGAGACTCGATTAGAGCCTTGGACCGATGGACATCAGTCGAATGCTATAAAGATCAATCGACTGTTGCTCTCGAAATCACGCATAGAATGCTATCAACTCGACTAGAGCATTTGACTGCTGATATCAATCAAATGCTATAAGGTACCAGTCGACTTATGCTTGAGAAGTCACATACAGAATGGAGTCAAACTCGACTATTACCATCAGTCAAATGCTATAAGGACTAGACTGTTGCTCATAAGGTTACGAACATAATGTTATTTGATTCGACTAGAACATTCGACTATTTTATCAATCGAATGCTATGAGGTATCAGTCGACCATTGCTCGATGACTTGTGCATAGAAACTTATCTAATTTGAATAGAAGACTCGACTACTGTGGGTAGTCGACTACTAATACTAATCAAATGACTGGTGTGACCAGAACTTGACA
>JBBUKS010000104.1:4428902-4442585 GCA_038050645.1 Hedychium gardnerianum | reverse complement strand
CTATATGCAATATCAACCTTGGTACATGTCATACACGTGTCCACATCAATAACTACATGGTATAAATGAAACATAAGCTATCACGTATATATAAATGCACGCCACATGCGTGTCTATCACTACATGATCATAACATGATTCTAAGGTTCACATCTCACACAAGTACATAATCACATGGCCCAAATAACTGAATCTATCATGTGAACATAAACATATGTCACATGCATGTCAATAACTACATGAATACCCAATCATACACATGTTCCTATTGTGCACACCATACACGTATACACACTACAGAATAGGAAAACAAATGAGACTGCATGAATATAAATAAATCAACTCTAGGTATAAGCTACAGGTATCAAACTCAAGAAGCATGTGAATAGAATCAAGATAATTACAACTCTTATTCAAAGTAACAAATCATGCACCAGGGTAAATAAACTATCAGAGATAAGGTTAGAAGCACCCGCATCCAAATAGGTCGTGATGAATAATCCTCAAGTCCTGGTACTCATCCCGAATTAGTGTTCTACATCAAGGAACACAAATTACCACTAACATCTATCATAGCTATCTAGCTATGAGCTGCATGAGAAATGCTCTACAACGAGTCGTGGTCTCTTGGGTAGCCCAAGGTATACAATCCCTATCTGAGAGAGGAAATATCAACTCATCCACAGACCGAATGTATATAGTCAAGCAATAAATAAGTAATAGCATGATTACGATGCTCTCACACCCGAAGGGAAAAGTGATCGATATCATACATACATCTCCATGATGCTACAACTAGCTCACACCCGAAGGGAGCTATAATCGATAACATGCATGCAATATTGTGACGCTACAACTAGCTCACACCCGAAGGGAGTTATAATCGATAACATACATGCATCTCCATGATGAGTAGGATACAACCAACCCTACCATCGTACATGTCTATCTATGTAATGTACATCATCACATCTAATCAAGACAGATCAACTATAATACACGCCACACATGTGATTATAACACTACCAATCAGAGATGAACTATAACCTCTAACATGTTATATCACCTACATTACACGTCACCCACGTATTCACATGTGCATACAACAATGCTAAACAGATAGGTACACGTTATACATGTGTCCAGATATACAAAACATAAATGCATGTAACAATACACAGGATAAATATCCTAAACACACGTCATACACGTGCTTGCAACTACATGACAAAATACATAGTGGACTAACATATGAACATCTGTACACGCCACTTGCGTGTCTAACAACTACATGCCTATACAAACACAAACATGTTCATATTGTACACACCATACCTCTGTGCACCCTACAGGATATGGGAACAAATGAGACTGCAATGACATAATAGATCATCTCTAGATACAAGCAGACAAGTATCAAACTCAAGTAATAAAGCAAGTAGAGTCAAGGTAAAAATAATTACTAATCATGATATCAAACATGCACTAGGGTAAATAAACTACCAGAGACAAGGTTAGAAGTACTCGCCTGATGTGTAGATAGTACTGAAAGTCTTTATGTTAAGGTGTCTATCTTGCCTCAAAATCCTACAATATAGAACACCAATTATAGCCAAGTCCCACCATAATACAAGTAACGAAACCTAATTCTATTCCGATTAAGAAACTCTAATTGGATCAACATAATCATCCCACACCTCCTTTCAATTCAATCACATAATCTAACCTAACATCTCATAATCACAATTGTAGATATATGCAAGAACAACAAATCTTCACCCAAATCAAATACACCACCATGGCAATCAACCTTTTTGCTACACTAAAACCAATTACACCATCCTCTATTACCTGCAGGTGGTGAAACTGCCGGAGTTGCAATGGTGGCCAGAATAGCTCCAACCATTAGAAGATGGTCGGAATCTGGCCGGATCAATAGCAACGACCCTGGAAATGGTCGAAAACAGATCTAACCATCAATCAAAGGCTAAAATAACCCAAATTAATCACTAAACAATCCTTACCCTCACTGGTGGTGGTTGGCCCGAGCTGGACCAAGATAGTCGGATGTGTGCACTAACCAACGACGGATGGGGGCAGCCAATCTGTGGCTAGAGAGGAGGTGTTGGGTGGCCAGAGGTCAACTCTGACCTAGGGCCCCAAATTTGATCGGAGTGCTAGAGTGGTTGATGGTGCCGACCGAAAAACATATCTAACCATCAATCAAAGGCTAAAATAATCCAAATTAATCACTAAACAATCCTTACCCTCACTGGTGGTGGTTGGTCGGAGCTGGACTAAGATGGTCGGATGTGTGCACTGACCAGCGACAGATGAGGGCAGCCAATCTGTGGCTAGAGAGGAGGTGTTGGGTGGTCGGAGATCAACTCTGACCTAGGGCCCCAAATCTGGCCAGAGTGCTAGAGTGACTGATGGTGCCAGCCGGAATAGAGGTTTGGCTGGCCACTTTTGACTGGAGTAGTATCGAGGCTCCCCTGCAGCTGGCCGATGATACAGTTGCTGGCTGGAGCAACGAGATGGCCGGAAATTAGATTGGATCTGCCCTAGGTGCCCAATCTAGTGGGGGAAGATTTGAATCAGCTCTGCCTTGGTAGCAACAACTGGCTAGAGAAGGAAAGGAACCCGTAAGCAGACCGCACTGGTCAGCAGTGGTCGGGTGATCGGAGCTGACCTCGATAGCCAATCTGGCCGAAGCAGATCTAGCCAGGGGGTCGGATCTGACAGACCTAACTAAGGGTTGTGGCATCGGGCATGGCCATGACCTGGTGATGTTAGTGAGAAGCTGGAGAGACGCCGGTGAGATGGCTGTCGGTGGAAACTACAAGTCTCCAATCAGATCAACAACTAGTTGGATGGTGGAGAGGAGGGGATCGACGAACTTGCTTCTTTGGCTGCGGTCTGACCTAGCAATGGTGACTGTGGCTACTATGATGGCTGGAGAGCTGGCCAGCGGCGAGGGGACGTTGGCGTCAAGGAATAGAGAGTGGGCGGTGACACTGGATCGGAAGAGGAAGGATGTGTCGGTTGAGTTCGAGTGAAGGAAGACGGAGAAGGAAATGGAAATGGATTTAGAAATAAAACTTAGGTATTTAAATAGGTTAGATAAATCAAACCCTAGGTCTTTAATTGATCCAACTTAAGTTAAAGAAATCAATCAATTCCCAACTTAATTGATATTCCAAACAGGCTCCCTCAAAGCCTAATAATTATATCCCCTTAAACTTGTCATATTAACTTAGTTTCAATCTCAAAAAATTCCTAAAAATTCTCATAAAAATTCTGTAAGATTATTCCTCAAATAATACTTATTATTTTATTATTATTTATCTACCATATCTTACAGACCCAATTAATTTGGCCTAGTAATTTCATATCCTTAATATACTTAGTCTTTTCTTGAAATATTCTTTCACGGTTCATGGTTTGAAAAGTTTTTCTCTTACTTGAAAAAACTCATGAAAATGTTGTTTGAAAATTCATTTAGAACTTCAATTTTTTTTTGAAAACCTTCTCTCTAAATTTGTAAAATCTTCTTTCAAAATTATTTCCACATATTTAGTGTAATAATTTTATGAAAATATTTTTGAAAAACTCTCTTCATATGTATTGTGGTTTTCGATCTCTTTGTTGGCTTTTTGATAAGTGGCAAAGGGGGAGAGAAAATATAAGTTAAGTAAACAAGTTAAAAACCACTTGCATGAATTTAGAGGGAGATGTCAGATTAACGGGGAGAAACTAAATGCATTTATGTTATTCAATATTTCTCTAAGCTTTTATGATTTAAAATTCTTAGTTATTTATTAACTCCCTAAATTGTTATGCTTTAACTTTAACTTTACCTTGACTTTAACCAAATTGTCAATAATCAAAACGAGGGAGATTGTTGGTGCATGATACATCATATGATCAAACCTGCGGTTTGGATCTTGGCAATAGGTTCAAGTTAAGTGTTGTAGTTTTCTAACGTGTTGATTGAGCTTACAGAGAAGTCCTAGTTGATGCTAGGCAAAAAGAAGTCCTATATGCGGCTAGACAAGGAAGTCTTGGTCGGAGGGACCAGGTGAAAGTCTTGACAGATCGAGGACATCAGGAAGGAAGTCCTGGGAGTCGAGGATACTAGGAGAGAAGTCTTGGGAGTCGAGGACACCAGACGAAAGTCTAGACAGGTTGAGGGCCAGAGGTCTAGTGGAAAGTCCCGAGGGTTAAGATCAGGATGAGCGAAAGTCCAAGCGGGTCGGGTGGACCAAGGCTTGGCATCAGGTAAACTCTCCTGAGTGGAGTGATGAGGACGCGCTCTCGAAAAGAGAGCAATACACATCAATCCAATCTAAGGTTTCACGGGAAACCTAATGTTGAGACCGGACAACTCGAAGAGTTGTCAATCATACTCATTTATATATATGTTGTGCTAATGTTGTGATGCAGGAAGCAAGATGGAAAATGGGATTCAGGCGTCTCTATCACATCCGGGCGCCTAGACCATCCAGGTGCCTATATCACTTCCAAGTGCCTAGACTAGAAGACTTATCATGACGACGAGATCAGATCGGATAAGGGTTGCTAGAGGTGCCTCAAGCTGATCCTGGCGCCTGGATCAATCTATGAAAGAAAGATTCAAATAGAGCCTTCATTAACCATTCTTCTAACACCTCAAGAGCTCCATTACACTTCTGAAATGACAATACTCTCCTGCGCTCAAGCCTTAACGACGCGACAAAGACACAATGCCGCTACAAGCTCAAACGAGCCTAGACTTTGGTAATGTGTAGTTGTTGCTTTAATTACTCTTGCCTTCTTTGTACTTTCTATTCTAAGGGGTCAGTAGATTTGTTATTGAACCCCATATCTGTAAAAGAAGTGAGTCTTCTTCTCTTTTGAGAAGAAGGTTATTAGTGATTGCCCACCAAAGTAGTCAACTTGGTTGCGGGCCTTGGAATAGTAGTCACGAGGCTGTGAAGTAAGTAAACCCACCATGCTTCCTTTGTATCTTTTTATTTCTGCTGCACGACTTGGTGGTTTAATGAATAATTTTCAAACACATACGAAGCGTGCTATTCACCCCCCTCTAGCGCTTTCCTCAATCCAACAGTAAGTTAACATGCCCACATTGCATAACAGAGTCTAATGCATTTTTATTATCCTGTAGTGGGAAGATATCTTGGTTTGATAATTACTATAATTTTTTATCAGTTGACCATTCTTTTAGGCAAAATAAGAAAAAATTCATAAAAAATATTGTTATTAGAAAACTTCCACCAACAGTCTACTCAGATGAAGAAATCATTGACTAAATAGACAGCTATAGATTCCTACCAGTATCTCATCTTGATTCTGATGAGATAAGTAAATACATTGTTAGAGTCTGCAAGTGTGGTTGAAAGAAAAGAAACATATTTTGGGAGTTGTCATATTGGAAGTATCTGCTCATTGACATAGTTTAGATATGATGCATATGGAGAAGAGTTTTTTTGATAATATTTTCAACACTGTGATGAATGTTATGGGCAAAACTAAAGATATAGCAAAATCACGTGAGGAATTAAAATAATTAGTTAACAAACCTGAGTTGTATCAGAATGAAACAACAAAATAATTTTCAAAGGTTTGCTATACATTGGACAAAGAAGGTGCTTTATATAATTGATTAAAAGAAATCAAATTCCCTGATGGGTATGCCTCGAATATGACTTGATGTGTGGATATAAACAAGTTAAAAATATTTGGAATGAAGAGTCATGACTATCATGTGTTCACGCAAAGACTTATTTTAGTAGCTTTCCATAACCTACTACCTAATAATATTTGACAAATACTTACAGAATTGAGTCTATGTTTCAGAGATTTGACAGCAAGGTATATTATAATGGCCGATATGCTTCAGTTAGAAACAAAAATTCCTCTCATACTATGTAAGCTTGAGCGCATATTCCCACCCAGTTTTTTTGATTCAATGGAACATCTACCAGTTTATTTACCTAACGAGGTACAACTAGCTAGTCTTGTGTAATACATATGGATGTATCCATTTGAACGGTTTTTGGGAAAATTAAAGAATAATGTTCATAACAAAGCAAGAGTTGAGAGGTCAATATATAATGTCTATTTGGTTGAAGAAGCATCATCTTTTTGCTCATATTATTTTACTGATAATGTGAAAACCAAACATAGTAAGTGTCCTCGAAATTTGAGTTGACTGATATAATCAAATACTTATCCCCTTATGTTTGTTTGGTATCCCAATTATCTTAAAATTATCTTTTGTGATAGCTTGTACGAATAATAACTACAGATAAAAAATCCATCAATTGGTATAAGTGAGGTAGCGAAAAAGTTAGAGACGAAATTTGCATTATGGTTTCAAATATATGTAAGTTAGAGAATAAATTAATTTTCATACATCTGTATCAAATTCCTATCTAATTTATAAGAGTGTTCTCCAGTTACTATGTTAATGACTTTAAATTCCATGTAGCATAACGAGATTCACACACAATAACTTTTAATTCTGATGTTTGAGTAAAAGAATCTATTAACAACAATAATTCTGAGTTTGATTATTACGGGAGACTTAAAGAAATCATAAAGGTTGAATATCTTGCCTTACCCATAAAAAAGTATGTGTTATTCAAATATTCTCGATATGATCTGACTCTAAGAACAGTACCAGAATACATTCAAACTATAATTTAGTAGAGGTTAATGCAAACAAAAGGTTCAACAAGTTTGAACCTTTTATTTTTGCAATACAAGCGGGTCAGGTTTTATATCTTGAATACCTGATGAAGAGAAAAAGAGCTAGTGAATAGTTAGCAGTTTGCCAAATGAAGCCTCGCTCGACCATTGAAATATCGAACTCCATTGCAACCCAAAACCATGATGCATTTCAAAATGAAGAAGTGGAGATACATTCAGTAGATTCCAAAATTCAATCCACATCTCAGTTACTTGTAGATGTTAATGTAACTTATGAGGAGATAGATGATGGAGAGATGTCCAGCAGTGAGGAACTTGTTGAACTAACAAAGTTTAGTGAGGAGGACCTACAAAACATTAATGTTAATGATTTAGATTGTAATGATGATTAAATATTAGCATTAATATTCACTATTTTCGTATTTGTAATTGTTTGCTATTTACATATATAGTTATATCATATTATGCACTATTGTTTTGATATGATTATTATTTCAAATGTGTATGTGTTATAATATTATTGTGCAGATATAGATATGTCAGATCAGGCAGCAACACCCGGTGGCCAGACTATTTTGCGGATTGTTGGGGTTGGTAAGTATTGGTGTTATTAGTAATTTCCAATTTATATATTTTTTTATTTGTAACATATTACTAATACATTAATTTTGTTTTCATGCAGTTTTACTCTAGATGGTCATAGGGTGGCGACGTACATATCGAGCAAATTTAAAGAACGAGTGTGTGTTTCTGATACTACATGGAGACATGTAGACCAGGATATACGAGAATTTTATTATGATAAATTTTTGGTAAGTAATTTGAATATGGTTAGTAAGTAATTTGAATATTATTTTTTATACTAATTTGTGAACTTATATTTGCAGAAAAAATATACTTGGGAACCAAGGCATGAGGTGAAATTTAAAGAAACTTGGAACAATGCTTGTGTCAAACTCTACAAAGATATGTTATATAAATGTAGAAGAAAGGGCACAAGACCATTTTATATACTAGAGGATATTTGGGATGCATAACAAGCCATCTGGGTTGTAGAAAATGGCATTCAAATTCAGCCACAGCTCGAGCCAATAGAAATACTAAGCTAGCTGGCCCTAGCACCGAATCCACAAAGTATACAGTTAGATCCCGATCAATTGTTGAGCATGCCATAAACTTGGTTAGTTTACAATTAATAAAGTTATATTAGAATTCTTTAATTATCAATGAAAGTAACTGATTTAATTAAATTGTTTAATATTCAGGCAGATGAACTACAACAACTTCCTACTTCTTGGGAGGTATTTGGCAAGACACACAAGCAAAAGAATGACATATTTATCGATCCTCGATTGAAGGCTGTAGACGTAAGAATATACACTTGAATATCTTTAATCATTAAGCTTTTCTAATTTTATATTTGATATGAATATTTTTTGTTGATTTAAATAGGATGAAATAACTGTTAGAGTTGCACAGGCGTCTTAGCCTGCTACAGAGGGAAAGAGGCGCAAACTCTATCCACCGATCAAATAAATGAGATTTATTATGATATGATGGGTGGAAAAAAAAGACCTCCTCCTCTACGGTCTTGGGTCCCAAGCAAGAGTCATATATGATCGTGTGATGACTCTTAGGGCCAGGGGTCATCCCAGCAGATCATCTACCGAGGTACAAGCCTTAAGGGTCAACATTAGAGCAACAATTTGAAGAGTCTCGGCAAGCCCAAAGAAGATATGAGCAAATTGAACGAGAAATGCAAGAATTCATGACTCGAATGAGTCAAACGTCGCATGATTTTGATTCTCAAGAGACTCAGGACCCCAAGACCCTTACAATACTAATCAGTAGCTTACTGAGAGGTGTGTTGACCTTTAACTTTTATTTTTTTTATTTATGACTTATGAAACATGCAAAATAGATATATTAATTTTTATATTAGATGTATCTCTAATTCAATTACATTTTTTCAGGAACTAGCATTCATATTCTATATCAGATATCACTATCAATAGATATGGAAACTAGCATTCAGGTTTTTTTTTTTTAAAACTTGTAAAACTATTGTCTAGTTATATATTTTTTTATTATAGTGTTCGCCTTGTTTAATTTAAATTTAATTTCTTTTGCATAATTCTAATGATGTATGACTAGTTTCTTTCTTGTTTTAGTAATAACCTATCGTATTAAACTTTCTATAGGATTGGATATTACTAGCTAGTTTTGGAGTGAGATTGGATGTGTTAACTATTCAGGTTTTATTATTATCGTTGGTAATGTATTTGAATTTATTAGATTCAGATGTTTATTAGTAAATTTGAGATTCTTGGATATTCATATTGTAGATTTGATATGAATTGGATTTTAGATTCATGTTGGTGATGGTATGAATTGAATTTTAGATTTTATATTCATGTTTGAGATTCTTGGATTTGATATTAATTGAATATGTATCGTTTGTAATATATCATTTGTAAGGAATATGTGAATGAATATGTATCGTTTGTGATAAATTTGTAATGTATCGTTTGTTATAGGTTTGTAATGTATTGTTTGTTAAAGGTTTGTAATGTATCGTTTGTAAGGAATATGTTAATGAATATGTATCGTTTGTGATGAGTATGTAATGTATTTCTATCATTTATTATGTAAAGGAATATGCGAATGCGTTGTTCTGTTGTTGTGAAAACCATCATTTGTTATGGTTTATGTGTTGTGATTGAGAGTTTATACATAAACAAGGGACAATACAAAAATAGGGGAGGTTCTGCTAGAAATTTTATGAAATTTAGCGACGGAATTTAAATTTTCATCGCTAAATGTTAGGATTATTCCAGGTTTAGGGGTTAGGATTTTAACGACGGAACCTTAATTTTCGTCGCTAATTAGCCATGGAATTTAAATTTCGTTGCTAATTAGAAATAAACTTAAATTTCGTTGCTAAATGCCAAGCTAATTAACGACAGAAACTTAAGTTTCGTCACAAAATGCCAGGATTATTCCGATTTGGGGTTAGGGGTTTTAGCGACGGATATTAAGTTTCCATCGCTAAACATTAGCGACGGAAGTTAATTTCCGTCGCTATATAGCGACGGAAACTTAATATCCATCGTTATTGTTTAGCGACAGTAACTAAAAGTTCATCATTAAATAGTGACAGAATATTAATTTCATAGCTAAATGACATCATTGACGGAATATTAATTCCATAACTAAAGGACATTAGCGACCCATTTTATAGCGGCGACATAAATCAATCGCTATGCCCAAATAGCGACGGATTAATGACAGATATTTCCATTGCTAATCGTATTTTTTTGTGGTGGTCCTTTTAATCATTCCAATAAAACGGGGCCTATTTTAATTTTTGTCATTGCTTAATTAGTATATTGTCTCACTTTTATTTTTCCTTTATTAATCATATTTCATATAAGATCATGTACCTTCTTTTGTCGCCCTTTTAATTTTATAGCTCTTCTTTATGGATAGTTGCATTCCAATGATAAGAACACCAATATAAAAATATTTTAAAGACTATTAACCTCTCGAACTCCTCATTAATGAGATCCATGTATTCCACTCCAATCATGAAGCTAAGGCTTTGTTTAATAAGAGGAAAAACAAGAAAGGGTATCGTAAATTAACGAAGGATTTCAATATTAATGTTTATCATAAGTTTAACATTAGGCGACATTCTGTTTTAATTAGTATTTCCAATTGATAAGACTAATATTTTTTTCAATAAATAAATGTAAAGTTGAATTACTCAAAAGAATCATACAATACCAGTGGGCTAGCACGTACAGTTACAATTCTATAATATATAAAATCTATCGATGTCATATCTTGCCGACAAAGTCGGCTGTGTGAGCCAATTACTATGATGTAGTTATTTGGGATGTTCACTGCTACGAGGTTGCAGTCGCTCTTGCGTCGTGGGGTTGCCGTGTGCCACCGTCGATCGTGGTCGCGTGGGACTGCCGTCCGCAGTTGGGTGAGGCCGTGCGTGAAGAAATTCATAACTATTACAATAATGAATGATTTAAGAGAAAGATAAGCCAGTGTTATTTTGGCTGATGTTACCAAGCAACTTCGACTTGCACCCAAACAAACAGATAGACAGATGAAGCTTCCCAGCATGTTGAAACTGAAGTTGGGCTGTTGCATTATCTTCTCACAGCTCAACTTACACATTAAATGCACACCCATATCGGTCGTCCCTGCCCAATCCAAACTTCTTTAAAAATTCATAAATTATATAGAAGGGAAAAAAAATGAAATTTGTTACGATCTATCGTGTTAAATTCAGCATCCGTGAATTTTTTATTCATCTATCGTTAAAAAGAACTAACATGATAATATATTAGTTTCTTTAACGAAGGATGGATAAAATCTTAATATTGTAATAAATGTTATAGTATATAAAGAAAATAAAAAATGTTATAAAATCTAAAAAATATCTTAAAGAAATTGGTCTTGTGATTTATTCTTATATTATGCTGGAAATAAATTATCTAACCGGCCATTAAAATTATTATGGTATTGTGATAAAAGTTGATATCGCTCATTTATATTGATATGATTTGATTCATAATTCCGTATATTTTTGTGAGTCTAAATTTGAGATAAATAAGTTTAGATCATAATCATGAAGGTTGTTGTTTTTTGTTTTATTTATAAATATATAAACAGATAATTGGTGTTATTTTTAAAAAAATGAGTTATATATATATACACACGATTTTGACATTTTGCATACTTCTTCTTGTACGACCGTGTGCACTTGAAGCACTTGGATTACAATGTATAATTTTTTTAGCTTGAGGTTAAGTTAATTAGATTTTACCTTTGGGGTTCAGGGATTGAACTATAATATTCAAGCACTACAAAAAAAATAGTTATTTAGGGATAAAAATTTGCGACGAATTTTTTTCTTCCCAAAATTGTGACAAATTTTGTGACAAAAACATCTTTTTGTCGCAAAATAGCAACGATATTGGCAACGAAATAATTTCGTCAAAAATTAGCAATAAAATATTTTTCGTCACCAAATTCGTTGCAATTTTGCGACGAAATGAAACTTTCGTCCCAATTTTGTGATGAATAATTAATTCGTCGTAGAATTTGTGACGAACTTTAGAATTCGTCGCAAAATTTACGATGAATTTTCGAATTCGTCACAGATTTGACCTATTAGGTAAAAATTATATTTGAGGCCATGATTATGATCAGGATAACTAAAGGAACACATAGGAACTAGTTTCGTGTCATTCTGAGTTCTCTAGGTTCATCAAAAAATTTCTAAAAATTTTCATTTTTTTTAAAAATAATAAGTTTGCGACGAATTTCTCGGATTCGTCGCCAATTTGCGACAAATCCAAGGGATTCGTCGCAAAATGATTATTTTTTTTTCTTCTAAAAATGAAATTTTTCTCAAATTGGTTGATGGACCTAGAGACATCGGAATGATACGAAATCAGTTCATATGTGTTCCTTTTGTTTTCCTGATCATAACCACGCCCTTAAACATAATTTTTACCTCATTGCATGAGTTTAGTGAACTTTTAAAAATAAATGTGTTAGATAAATCTTCAATCGCGTTGGGAAAATTATCAGTTAGGTAAAAATTATGTTTGAGGTCATGGTTATGATCAAGATAACTAAAGGAACATATAGAAATTAGTTTTGTGTCATTCCGAGTTCTCTAGGTCCATCAAAAATTTTCTGAATATTTTCATTTTTTTAAAAAACAATAAGTTTGTGACGAATTTCTCGGATTCGTCGCAAAATGATTAATTTTTTTTTTTTCTAAAAATGGAAATTTTCAGAATTTTTTTGACGGACCTAGAGAACTCGAAATGACACGAAACTAGTTCCTATGTGTTCCTTTAGTTATCCTGATTATAACCATAGTCTCAAACATGATTCTTACCTCATTGCATGAGTTTAGTGATTTTTTAAAAATAAATGTGCTCGATAAATCTTCAATCGCATTGAAAAAATCATCAATTAGGTAAAAATTATATTTGAGGTCATGGTTATGATCAGGATAACTAAAGGAACACATAGGAACTAGTTTTGTGTCATTCCAAGTTCTTTAGGTCTACAACCTTTCTCAGACAAATCAAATTTAAAGAGTTTCGAATAAAATTATATGTCAAACCTAAACGAATGTATTCTAACCTAATTGGAAATTAGTTAAAAATTCATTAATAGACCTAGAATATTTGGAATGACACAAAACTAGTTTCTATATGTTCCTTTAGTTCTCCTGATCATAATCATGATCTCAAATATAATTTTTAGCTAATTAGTGATTTTTCCAACGTGATAGAAGATTTATCGAGGACATTTATTTTAAAAAATTCACTAAACGAAAGCAATGAGTTAAAATTATGTTTGAGGGTATGGTTAAGATTAGGAGAACTAAATAAACACATAGAAACTAATTTCGTGTCATTCCGAGGTCTCTAGGTCCATCAATAAATTTGAGAAAAAATTTAATTTTTTTGAAAAAAAAATCAATCTGACGAATCCGAGGAATTCGTCCCAAAATATATATTTTTTTAAAAAATTAAAAAAATTCAAAAATTGATTAATATACCTAGAGAATTCGGAATGACATGAAACTAGTTCCTATGTGTTACTTTAGTTCTCCTGATCATAACCATACAATCTAACATAATTTTATTCGAATTGGTAATTTTTCCAACGCGATTGAAGATTTATCCAAAGTGAAAAATAAGGCAAGGGTTGAAGCCTCTATTGTTAATGTATATATTGTGGAGGAAGTAACAACTTTGGCTTCATATTATTTTGAACCCCATGTTCAAAGCAAAAGACGAAAACCTGGAAGAAATGATGAGGGTCCTATTGATCCATCTTTGAACTCATTCCCAATTTTTAATTACATTGGTCGACCAAGTGGACCTTGTAAGCAGAGATACTTAACTGGTCAAGAATGGCGGG